>JAJOOO010011807.1:0-20931 GCA_029582685.1 Solanum piurae | reverse complement strand
TCTCTCTTTCCAACCCTTTTAACAATTAATAGGAGTGTTTCTATATTTAAACTCTTCTATTTTTATTTCCACCACCGATGAGGGAGAAATGCCTTTTCACTAAAGCATAAGAGGACTTTTCAAGTTCCCAACTTTCCAAGTTCCTCTCTTTTCATCTTCCCTCCATTTCCCATTAACTCTTTCTACATACCCAACAATAGAACCTTAGACCTGTTATTTAGGATTACATTTTATTTTTCAAGTGCAAGAGCAAAGAGATAAAATTTCACCTTAGGTTTCTTTTCTTCTACTCGTTCTTAGTTGTTGAATTTTATGAAAATAATTGTGTTGATGTTTTTGATTAGCACGATTAGCTAATAATAAATAATCATATATCAATTGAGAAAATCTAGCATTAATGATGGTAGATTAAAACTTCTCAAATGATGCATGTAATGCTTGCTTGAGATTGTAAGACTTTCAAAGTTGATAAATCATGTCAGGTTGGACTTGATTGTGTCTTGAAGGGGGCTTCATGTATATTACCTCATGTAGTTCACCATGCAAAAAATGCATTTTCACATTTATTTGATGAATTTGCCACCATTTGACAGATGAAATAGTGAGCAACACACAAATTTTCGTCATCTTTGCAACAAGGGTGAAAGTCTACTCATAGTCCAACCTATATTCTTGAGCAACTAGTCGAGATTTATACCTCTCCAATGCACCATCAAACTTCATCTTCACAGAATAAATTGTTTTATTTCCAATAACATAAGTTTTAACTAATTTAAATATCAAATCTTATGTATGATTATCTTTGAAAGTCAAAAATTCCAATTTCATTACTTTTTTACAATAGTCGTGACGCGATGTCTGTTGGTAAGTAATTGGGAAAAAAATAAAATTCATAAGTAGTAAGGTATAAGATCGATCATATATACTTGGAGAGTATTCATATTGATCAGTGGAAAATATTTTAAGTTTAGAATGACAGATAGCAGGAATGGAGGGATTTATATGGTCATTTGGTACAGATTCACCATCGAAATCATTATTGTTGTCAGATGGATGAATGAAAGAGATATTCAATGAATTAGGTGAGGAGGTACCATTACCTAATTTTTTTTTAGTGAATATATCTAGCTAACTAGGATCATTAGTAATGTCATTAGGATCTTCGTCAAGAGATGTAGAATTTTGTACCTATTGATTCTCAAACTTGTACAGAAAAGAAAATTACAAGTCTGGAAATTCGTAACTGCCGTTTAGAAGAATCATAATGAAGATATCTCTTTTGAATATCATTATAATTCAGGAAAACACACCTCGTAATTTTAGCAGATAATTTACAACGTTCATGTCTAGGTAAAGTCACAAAATCAAAAATATTTAGATGGAAATAATAATGAAGTTCATCAAAAATAATAGAGTGTGGACCATCATCTTTGTTAATGGTGGTGGTGTGTTTGCTTATAACATAGACAAAAGTTTGGATAGCCTCAACCTAAAATAATTTAGGAATATTTGATGTATCGAGAATAGATAGCGTGGTTTCTAAAATATGCCGATTTTTTTTTATACAACCTTATTTTTTCAGGTGTGTATAAACAAGAGTGTTTTGAAATAATGTCTCTCTTTGAAAAAACACTACGAGTTCAAACTTCATATATTCCCCATTCAAATCAAATCAATTTTTCTTTATTCTCTTATTGAATTGAGTCTCAAAATAAGTGACAAATTATTTTATGATTTTAGAAACTTCACTTTTTTCTTAAAAAGAACACCTAGGTATACCGTGATACGAGATCAATAAATAAAATAAAATATCAATATTCCAATCTAAATGAAATAGGTGCAGAGCGTCATATAGTATTGTAAATATAAATCAAAAGTAGAATTCTATGAAGCAGTACTACAAGGAAAAGACAGATTATGACTTTTGAATTAGGCACAATTTTTACAAGACGATTTTTTATGACAAAATTCATATTTATTATTCAAATGAAGATAATATTATAACATAGAAGAATGTTTTAGAGCATGTGGATGCCCAAGATGATGATTCCACGAGTATCACAATTTGGTTGAATGACTAATGTCTTCTTTAGTGGCTTACAAAAACATTCATGTTCAAGGTGTTTTAGACATGTACTACTAAAACAGTCTCCTTACTTTACAATCCTTGGTGATCACTTTTTTTGTCTTCATATTTTGAACAACAGATCAAAATGTGAGAAAATAATAAAGTAATTTTTTTCACCAATTATTCAATTGAAGTAAGATTAACAATGAGTTTACGGACAAAAGGGACATTTGTGAAGCAAGATGTATTTCTAATTCTAGAAGCATGTAATGCATCACTATTGTTTGTGACAACAAGATAAATTTCTGATGGAGTTGATAGAGAGTTTAAATTATGGATATCGTATGTCATATGATTAGAAGTAGGCCGATCTATATGTCAAATCTTTGAATGCTTATTTTTTTTTTTTACTAGAATTGGAGACATTGAAAGCACTGAAAATAGCCTAGGGAGAGCAACTGTAACTAAATCGTGTATCATCTTTGAATTGTTTTTCGATCCGGAGAAGATGGTGGTGTGATCTTTGCTTGGCTCATATAAGCTTCAGATGCTTGATAAGCTCTTTGCTTAGTTTTATGCATGTTTGGGCGACAATTTCACTCAATAATTATATGGTTAGGCTTTTTTTACAATAATTGCATATGTTTTTATTCTTGCAATGTAACACAATATGATCAAACTTTTTACACTCAAAGAATTGTGGTCCGGACTTTTGAGATGAACTTTTAGTGTAAGATTTATGGGTACATTTTGATGTAGACATAGTAACGTCAATTGTGTATGATAAATATATGGACGCTAGATTATTGATGCACATCTCCTCAGTATTGAGTTCTTTGAAAACTACATTGATTTATGGTAGAGTTTCTCTATTAAGAATGTTTCTCAAATAGGCTCAATGTCAGGCCTCAATTTCAAGAGAAATTGGACAATTCGAGTCTTGTTCCTCTACAACATAACTTCTCTTCAACATGACTTTTTGAAATCTGTGGAAGAAACGTTTCCTCTAAAACTTTGGTCATGTTCTGACTAGATTGTCATAAGCCCCAAATAATAACTCTAAATGTCTTTATCTCCCAGCTTGAATTTTGCGAGAGTATGTTCTAATTTAAATTTACGAACATGATTATATTAAGCACATATCTTCTTTAGATGCTTTCACATTTTTGATGTCGAGTTAAACAGACGCAGACTGAGTGCAACATCTATATGTACAAAATTAAGGATCTAAAAAATCACGCGAGCATTGTTAGCATGTTAAACTTATTTTTTATTGTCCTCGTTATGCTCAGTTGTTGATCCATTCAAGATTCCAAACAAGCTTTTCCTTCAAACAAAGATCCGAAAATAAAATTCTCACATTGGATAGTTTTTCATCAATTTTGATAGAAAAATGTCAAAAGAATGTGACTCCATTAGGAAAACAAAAGATAATTCAATGACAGAAATCAAATAGCAAGAAAGACTGAGAAGTAAAATAATTTTGGAAAAAATAGGCTCTTGATATCATGATAAATACTGATAAATAAAAATTCGAAAGAGTTGAAAAAATATTCTATATTTTCTTGTCTACAATTGATAAAGTAGAGACTATTTATAAACAAAGATATATATCTACAAGCACTACAAGCATGATTTCAATACTATGTTTTGCACAATATTACATCATATCTTACACAATATCAAGAATTTGATTTTGTCTAGTTAATGAAGAATATTCTTCCGATATTTTAGAATCATATTTGATTTGGTCAACACATCGGACCTCAAAGATCCCTTCCAAGATCTTTTCATAGTTAAAGTCTTTCTCCATGATCACTGGAGTGCATTGATTATGAATACAAAAATTCAAACCAACTCTAATATCTTTCGTCTCTGTTAAAATAGGCATAATATATAAACATGACCCTTAACTCTGCTTCAGGGGACAACTATGCCATCCAACTTCGAGTGTGCACAAGTAGACACTTAAACTTGTATAAAATTGAACAAGTAGACACACGTGTCAAACATGGCATAATACACGTAGGACGTCACATAGGACACAAAATTTCCATGTAGGGTGTCATATTGGACGAATGTGTGTATTTATTCAAGTTAAGTGTCTACTTGTGCGCACCCAATGTTAAAGGTCATAGTTGCCAGTTGAAACCAAGTTAAGGGTCATGTTAATGTATTATGCCACTAAAATATTAGCTCCATCCTTTACTCTTCCAGCATCAGCCTATCTCAAGTTACCCTCATTGTTGCTTACATAAAAACCTACATAGATGGGCCTTGGATTGCCTCTACATGCAGGCTCCACCAGTATTCCACTTGAAAATATCACTTTCAAGTTGCCTCTACAGGTTTGATAAATTCATACTCTAGATAGTACTGGATGTGAATTTTCGGACTTTATCTTTAGGTCATTTGGGGTCATCCCAAACACAGAGAGATTTTCCTCACAAATTGAAGAGACATGCACTGTATAGTTTATCCCAATTTCTATATTAAATGTACAAAGTTGATCAAGCTTTAAAGTGATTGTGAAATTTCCAATTTCTCAGAATTATCATATCGACACACAGTTTTAGGACCCCACCCTCTATGTGTTTATTCTTCTTCGGAACAAAACCGAAGAGAGAAGATCGTTGAAGATATATGGATGAAAATATTGTGGACAAAATATGGAAAGGTTCGAAGGTATAAAGATATATTTAATCTTTAAATTACAAGATAAATCGTCCAACATGTCCTAAACCTCGTGATAAATTTAACTGTACCAGTTTTCGAATAAACAATAAAGAAGTATAGTTCGAATATTTTTTCCATTTTTGTCCTCTTTGTTTTTCTACATTAAAGAGAGGAAGAAAGTGGTTTCTGTTAAATATCGTAGTGCAAAATCTGTTTTTCCAACAAAATAACTTCTAAAAAATTTCATACAAATAATGAAATATACAATATGAAGTTAAATAAATTTTTGAAACAAAAAATCATATAATAACAAGATGAAAGGAAGAAGAGTCAAGTCCTTTGAATTCGCAGAGTTTCCTTAAGGAAATTATTCCCCTCAAGTACCCAAGATTATGGAATATATCCTCCCGGGATAAAATGACTCACGACAAACAAATAATGGTACCTCAAATTTGTTGTCCAGCAAACCACTCAATGGCTTGTAATCACACTTGAAGGTTTTGGAAAAGCAAAAACTTTTTTTCTTACTTATGTAGTGTTTTTTCTTCTTGTAAACTTGTTTCAAAACTTGTATCAATATCTGAGAAAAATTCAGATATTTATAGCCTTTAGGTGAGCACAATGATTCATGCATGATATGTGAAAAGGTAGCCTAGAAATATGAAAGGTTGCATGAAAATACGAAAGGTTGCATTCATCTTTCATGAGTATTCGTGAATGGAATAACTTCATTCATACTTGCAACACTTTCACATTTTTAATTCACCAATCTTTATTCAATGTACCATTATCCATTCACACATATTATACAATAAAACCAACAATCCCCCACATGAATGGGAATGGATATAACATGAAAGATAGATATACACGGACTAGTGTGTGATTACAAACAAAGACTAGTAGCAATGGGATAAGTGGGTTTCCCTTTGAACTTTCCGTAGTGAACTTATATCAGATGCACTCGATCAATCGGTAGATGCAATATCTTTGAACCATCGAACTTGAATGTACACCTAGACAATATAAGTTATACAACCAGCCTTTTACCATATATGGTTCTCACGATTTTGTTCATTTCAGCCATGAACACTTCCTGGTTTCATGAGATCTTAGAGAATCAGCCTTTACTAACATTCTCCTTGATGCGGCTTCCACTTCACTCCCACATAAGTGATTCCTAAATGTTTACTCCCGTAGAGAAACTATTTGGTCATGCCTTGCAAAACTTAGAAACCATTAAAAAAATTCAATATAAGTTTTATCCTTGGTTACTAAACATTGTCTTCTTCGTGAGAATGGGTTAGATTATTTGACAATGTTGGACCGTCAAACACAATTTTGTTTGATCTTTTTGAACCTAGATCTTGGGATCTCCAGTATGCTAGGTAGAGTTACCATCATGCTTGACTTGTCCTAGGCCTGAAACACATCCTCTTAGATGACCTTTCAACTCCCTCTCTAGTTAGGCCTTTTGTAAGTGGATCCGATATATTATCTGTTGACCTTACAAAGTCAATTGTGATAATTCCACTAGAGAGTAGTTCTCTAACGGTATTATATCTCCGTCTTAAGTGACGAGATTTACCGTTATACATCATGCTCCCCGCCCTACCTATTGCAGTCTGACTATCACAATGTATGCATACAGGTGCCAATTTGCATCACTACATACATCAAACTTCCCAACACTCTCGCATAGTCCAATTGTGAGTCACTTTCACCTTTATTCTTTCGAAGTGCAAAGCTCACGTCTATTGGAGTCTTCACAATATTAAAATTCAAATACTTGAACTTGTCAAGTACCTTTTCAATATAATGAGACTGTGACAAAGCCAAACCTTGTGGAGTTCGAAGAATTTTTATTCCCAAAATAACGTCTGCCACTCCAAGGTCTTTCATTTCAAATCTAATAGTAAGCATTTTCTTAGTAACATTTATGTCAGCTAAGTCTCTACTGATGACTAACATATTATCCACATACAAACAAACAATGACCTTATGATTTGGAGTGTCCTTAATGTAAACACATTTGTCACACTTATTAATCTTAAATCTGTTCGCCAACATTGTTTGGTCAAACTTTCCATGCCATTGTTGGGGTGCTTGTTTCAGTCCATAAAGTGACTTCACAAGTTTGCATACTTTTCTTTCTTTACTAGGAACCATAAATCTCTCGGGTTGTTCCATGTAAATTTCTTCCTCTAACTCTCCATTTTTAAAAAAGTTGTTTTTACATCCATTTGATGGATTTCAAGATCATATACTACTGCTAGTGCAACCAACATCCCAATAGATGTAATCCTTGTCACTGGCGAGTATGTATCAAAGTAATCAAGGCCTTCCTTTTGTTTGAAGCCTTTGACTACAAGTCTTGCCTTGTACTTGTCAATAGTACCATCAACCTTCATTTTCATTTTAAAGATCCTATTTTGATCCTAAAGGCTTATTTCCCGGAGGAAGATCAACCAACTCCCAAGTATGGTTATTCAAGATTGATTCAATCTCACCATTGACAGTTTCTTTCCAAGAAGATGAATCCGCAGAGGGCATTGCTTCTTGGAAGGTTTGAGGCTCATTATCAATGATAAATTTTACAAAATCTGATCCGAAGGAAGTAGTAGTCTTTTGACTCTTACTACGCCTTGGATTTTCTTCATTTTGTATATTTTCTTTTGGTTCATCTTGAGGTCATTTAGACCCCCCCCCACTGGACTCTTCATGTCTAGCTTAATACGGGTAAATGTGTTCAAAGAATTCAGCATTATCTGATTCAATTATCGTATTGTCATAAAATCTGGATGTTTAGATTTATGAACCAAAACTTGACATGCCTTGCTATTTACAGAATATCCAATAAACACACATGCCACAGTCTTTGGTCCTATTTTCAACCTTTTGGGTATAGGAACTTAGACTTTTCCTAGACACCCCCACACTTTAAAATATTTTAAGTTGGGTTTCTTTCCTTTCCATTTTTCATACGGAATAGATTGTGTCTTGCTATGGGGCACTCTATTGAGTATTCGATTTGCTGTAAGGATAGATTATGTGAGACCCCATGGTTCTTTCGCATAATATGTGTATCATTGAATGAGTGTATGAGGCTTATATGACTTGGTGTATCATTTCAGGAGAATAAGGTTGAAAAGAGGATGTAAAAAAAAATCAAATAATTAGACTAACGTTGTTGGTCAAGGATGCCCTTAAACAAGTTCGAGTTAAAGAATGTCTATTCTAACACCCCGCCCGTTCAGAACGCTTAAGTTAACCGGTACCTTTAGGGATGAGACAAAGAGTGTCTTATATGCTAATAAGGATGTTTTATAAGGTGATATAGTCTCCCAATGATCGTAAGTTAAGTTTTGAAGTCAAGCAACTTGAGAAGTAAAAAGTTGGCAAAAGTTAGAGCAAGTTTCTTTGATAAATTTTCTGAAAATTGGGTTAAATGTCTCGGAGCTTTTCTCCCAATCTATAAAGCTTTAGAAGAACCTCAATACATGAAATCGAAGGTCTACGAGTCTACTTTCCAACACACTAAATCATTTGTCCATACGACATCAGAATTGAGATATATTCAGATTTTAGTGAGACTGCACAAGCAGGTACGTGAAGGTGGGCCCCTAGCCCATATGTCGGTTTAGCTTTATAAGATCAGATTTCCCTTCGCTTTATCTCATTATTTTCGACGAAAATAAGAATAAAACAGTCCTAAATCTTCTCTAAAGGTTCCCCTATCATCCAAGCAAATATTTACAAGATTTCAAGGTGGTTTCACCCTTGGAACGTTCATAGAGATTGTGTTATTTCTTTCCTCCTCGTTGGTTGTGATTTGAAGGATTCTTCATGGTGAAGGAGTCTCGTTTTTATGTGGTGTTGCTGCTGTTTGGCGACTACCTACCGTAAGAAATGTGGTACAATCCATATTGATACAACAAGACCCAAAATCGAGGTATGTTAAGGCTATTCTCTTCTTACGGCATGTTTCCTTAAAGCTTAGGAGCAATGTAATTGAGTTGTTATCGTTGTTATACTTGTAGCCATTATTGTTGATTGTTGGCTGCTCGAGTGGATATAATCCTCTCTTATCGGGTTTCTTATTCAGTAGTAGCATCCCTATGTTGGACACGACTTAGAGGCTATTTGTATAGGTTGGTTGTAACTAAATTGCTCGCTTTTAGCTGTTGGATTGTTATTATTTCCCTTTGGGATATTGTGGTTAGCTGCAAGAATGTGATCTATGCCTAAAAGGGCTATGTTCTATCGACAGGGCTATATTGACGTCTAGAAGGGCTATGAGTTTCCTACAGGGCTATATTGACACCTAGAAGGGCTATGAGTTGCCTACAGGGCAATATTGACGCCTAGAAGGGCTATGAGTTGCCTATGGAGACATGTTGTTGCCTAAGAGGGCTATGAGTTGCCTATATGCTATATTGATGCCTAAGAGATATATGTGCTGCCTACGGGGCTATACTATTTCCTAAGAGGGCTATGTGACTGCCTACGGGGCTAGGGGACTACGGATAGGGGTATATAGACTGATTGGCACCTTATGGGCTTATGGGGCCTGGGTAGGTGGTCTTGTGTGCTGTTTGTACCTGCCAAGTTTATGGGGGCTTGGTTAGGTTGTTGTTTTATTATTTTTGACAAGTTTAGATTTACGAGCAGGTCAGTATGCTTATCTTATTCTTGATTTATTTACCAGATTACTTCAGTATATTAAGATGCCTGCTCATAGTCTTTTGCCTTTCATACTCTGTACATTATTTTGTACTGACGCCCCATTGCCTGGGGGCGCTGCATTCATGCATGTAGGTCCCGACAGATGACCCAGTAGGCCTCCTCAGTAACAAGATTGACTTTTATCCGGTTGGCTAGCCCCTTTCCTCCGGAGCTGCCAGAGTTGGGAGATTTGTTAGCTTTTGTTGTATATATTTTCATGGGTAGGCTGGGGCCCTGTCCCCGCCAATCTTTACTACTCTTAGAGGCTTCCAGACTAGTGTGTGGGGTGTACAACTAGGTTATGTCCATGCTGGCCTAGTTTTGTTGGGTTGCTGAAGCTTGTGAGTTGTTTGATGTATTGTCTTGATATATACCTGCTTCCAGTTTTTGTATAGATATCATGGTGGTCTCGACGACCCAGTTAGGAGTTTTGTGCTAGTTGGCTATTTATTTATATGAACTCTTGGGAGTAGCTGTTTCTTTTATGGATCTATTTACAAGGGCCTTGCCGGTCGATGGCTTAATTTTAAGCCGAGATATACTTGTTTGTTTTCTTGACTGCGTGTTGGTGCCATGCGCTAGTAGCAAATGGTTCAGCAGGGTCGGCTCGAGCCTGAGTTTTGGCATTAGGAGCCAGTAGCGCCCCTTGAGTTTGGGGCGTGACAGATTACCCCCACAAGTTTTGTAGTGAACCTGAACTTATAAGTAAGGCATTCATCATTTCTTTCAAAGTTTGATTTTTTCTTTCTGCAATCCCATTGGATTGTGGTGAATAAGGGGCAGCCGTTTGATGGATAATTCCATTTTCCAAACATATTTCCGCAAATGGAGATTCATATTCTCCACCCCTATCACTTCTTATCATTTTTATCTTTTTATCAAACTGATTTTCAACTTCAGTTTTGTATTGCCTAAATTCTTCAATTGTTTCATGCTTACTTGATAGCAAATAAATATAACAATATCTAGTGCAATCATCAATAAAAGTTATGAAATACTTTTTTCCACCACGCGTTGGTGTTGATTTCATATCACAAATGTCCGTGTGAATCATATCTAAAGGATTGAAATTCCTTTCAACAGATTTATAAGGATGCTTAGCAAACATAGCTTCTACACATATTTGACATTGTGTTTTATTGCACTCAAAATTAGGCAATACTTCCAAACTAATCAGTTTTCGCAAGGTCTTATAATTGACATGTCCCAAACGTTCATGTCATAAACCACTCGACTCAAGCAATATTTATTGCACCAATTTTTGATGTCTTATCACCCATGACTTCAATTTCATTAGTCATCTTGCTATCAGAAAAGACAAGCACACTTAGTGTCTTCAAATAAAGACTTGATCTTTATTTCCAGTTTGTTTCTAGTTTAACGATGAATTTTATAACTCCCAATCGTTAACCGCATTAACTTTGATTTTCTGATGAACTTTTTAAGTTCTCCAAATCAGTATCAAGTTCAAACAGAGCATAAAACCACAAATGTTTTAATCTCCAGAAACCAATTATAAATAAAGTATTGTCATATATTTCTTCAGATTTAAAACATTAAAGTTCCAATAAACAATTACACAATAAGATAATCATAATTTCCTTAAGATTGTTAAATATCGTACTGCAAAATCTATTTTTTCAACAAAATAACTTCAAACAAATTTCATACAAATAATAAAATATACAATATGAAGTTAAATAAATTTTGGAAACAAAAAATCATATAATAACAAGATGAAAGGAAGAAGAGTCAAGTCCTCTGAATTCACAGAGTTTCCTTAAGGAAATTATTCCCCTCAAGTATCCGAGGTTATGGAATATATCCTCCCAGGATAAAATGACTCACAACAAAAAAATAGTGGCACCTAAAATTTGTTGTTCAATAAACCGCTCAATGGCTTGTAATCACATTTGAAGGTTTTGGAAAAGCAGAAGTTTTTTTTCTTACTATGTAGTGTTTTTTCTTCTTGTAAACTTGTTTCAAAACTTATGTCAAAAACTTGTATTAATATCTGAGAAAAATTCAGATATTTATAGCCTATAGGTGAGCACAATGATTCATACATGATATGTGAAAGGGTAGCCTAGAAATATGAAGGTTGCATGAAAATACGAAAGGTTGCATTCATCTTTCATGAGTATTCATGAATGGAATAACTTCATTCATACTTGCAACACTTTCACATTTTTAATTCACCAATATTTATTTTATCTACCATTATCCATTCACACACATTATACAATGAACACAACAATTTCTAACTGTTAAGGAGCTCCATTAATGGAGTAATGAGTAGAACTGAAGAGAAAAAATCAATGAGAATGAAACTGCTTCTTCATTCATAATGTGTGATTTACATCTTAGCTATACATATATAAACGATATTACTTAGGTATGAACTGTTAACATGTCATTCACTAACTACCAAAGATTCCATTGTAACTAACATCTATAACTAACTAACTAACTATGTGAACCATTAATTAGTTACATAATCCTCAACACTCCTCCTTAAGCTAAGAATGAAAAAATACATTTTTTTATTCCAAGCTTGTTGATAAGTGCTTCATGTTGAGGCTTGCATAGCCCTTGACCAGTGGAGTAGCCAGAAATTTCATGAATAGTGTCCAACTTTTAATAGTAAACTTTTTTATAAAAAAAATGATGATTTAAATTACCGAAACAAATAGAGAGAGAATTATTGAGATTTTGTTCTTAATAATATTGTGATATAATTTGGGTAAATGAGTCTCCTATTTATAGAGAAAGAAAACCTTATTCCATAAGAAAAAAGTATTAAAATTTAAGGAAATCTTATTCCACAAGGAAAAGGTAATAAAATTTAAAGAAACAATTCAATTTTAATTAAAAAGAAAATAGTTAGTGGAGGCGAGATTTGAACTTGGGTCCCTAGAGCCAATCATAACACTATTAACCACTAAGCTACAGAACATTTTTTTTAAACTTACGCATGTTTATTTACTTAATTGAATTCAAGAAGTCAAAATAATTACAGAAAAATAAAACACTCCTGCGGGGAATTGAACCGAGGAAAAGAGTAGGATTGCGCCAGCTATTGCCAACTCCACTGCGCATTGCCATGTTATTTCAAGGTGTCCAAATTCTATATATACCAATATAAAGTTAAAACTTTATGTGTATATATAGTATAATTTTTCAACGAAGGGTGTCCAATTTGACTCCCTGGAGCCTACGTGGCTCCGCCCTTGCCCTTGAGTATGTAAATCTGCTTGTTTATCTCTGGTGCTTATATGTTGTGTCTGTATGAGTCCCTCTAAAATATTTTCTCTAACAAAATGATAGTCTATGTCAAAGTGTTTGGATATTTCATGAAAAATAGGATGTGCTGCTATTTGCATTGCATCTTTTCTATTACAAAACAATTTTACAAGCAAGTAAATTTTTATACCCAACTCCTTGAATAACTTGAATAAGCCTTTTAGTCAGACTATTTCAGTTGTTGTGGTAGCCATGGTCCTGAATTTTTCTTATGTATAACTTCTAAACACAGTGCTTTGCTTCTTTGCCTTCCAGGATATCATTACATTTCCCAGCTTCACTATATATCCAGTCACTGATCTTCAGGACTCTACACAAGCTCCCCAATCTGAGTTACAATATGCAACTAGTTCTGATCCTTTGTTGCTTGGAATAAACAACCCAAGGCATGGTGTTCCTTTAATGTATCTCAACACTCTGAGTGTTGCCTCCGTATGAGACATTTTTTTGTGAATGCAAGTACTGACTTAGAACCTGAACTACAAAGGCTATATCAGGCCTATTCATAGTCAAATACAATATTCTTGCCATTTAGTTTTGATACTTCCCAAAGTTATCCAACAATTTGTCTTCTATATTATTAGTTTTACCTGTGCATTCATCAAACACAATAAAAGTGAACTTGTGGTTGAACTCTAAGGGAGTGTATGTAGGCTTGCACTCTACTAATCCCAATTCAGACAAAAGCCCTAGTGCATACTTCCTTTGATTCATGAGAATACCATCAGCAGTCCTAGAGAATTCAATTCTAAGAAAGTACGTTAGCTCTCCAAGATCCTTCATTTTGAACCTATGTTGCAGGTCTTTTCTAACTTGTTGTATGAGTTGTAAATTGCTTCCAGTAATTAGAAGACCATCAACATATACAAGGATTACAATCAACTCCTTTTCTACTTTCTTTGTGAACAATGGATAGTCATAGTGAGACTGTATAAATTCCATATTAATCAGTGCTTCAGTCAGTTTTAGATTACATTGCCTTGGAGCCTGTTTCAAACATAAGGACTTGTGTAGTTTGCAAATCATGAATTTCTCCCCCTAGGTCGCAAAGCCCTCAGGGATCTGCGTATAAACTTTCTAGGGAAGGTCACCCTGAATAAATGCATAGTGAACATCCATTTGAAATAAAAATCAACCATAGGAAAAAGCTAAGGCAACTACTGATCTGACAATGACCATTTTAGCTACTCGTGAGAAAGTCTCAATGTAGTCTAAGCCTTCTTGTTGTCTATACCCCTTAGCTACTGGCATAGCCTTATACCTCTCAACTTTACCTGATGCTTTGTATTTATCTTTACACACCCACTTGCAACCAATAGAAACTTTATCAGGATGAAGAGGAAGAATAGAACAAGTGCAATTATCCTCTAGATCAGAAAATTTAGCTTTCATGGCATTCACCCAATGAGAATATTTACAGGCTTCTTTGAATGATTGAATTTCAGTGATAGCAGAATAGGCAGCAAGTAAAGCTCTATAGGAAGGAGATTGTCTAGAATAGGAGACATACTGAGAGATAGGATACAAGCATTCAACTTTAGCACTAGGATTGACATAATTGTCAAGCCAGACAGGATGTTTAGAAGTTCTAGTAGATCTTCTAGGAGGGGGAATAACTGAAGAATCCATCATATCAGCAAAATCAACAAACACATACGGATCAGGTGTAGTAGTAGGGGCAACACAGGACTCATGTGGTAAATAAATATTTGAGCTAGTGTGAGATACAAAATCATCTATATAAACAAGAGAAGTATCTAAGATGGTATTATCAGTAAGAGTCAATAGAGGAAACAAGGAGTTAGATGAACATTGAAGATCCTTAAAAGGAAATGCCTCTTCTTTGAATACAGTGTACCTACTTACAAAGAAGGAATTAGAGCTTAAGTCACATAGGACATAACCTTTTTGAGATGAAGGGTATCCTAAGTGAACTGCAGGAATGGATCTAGGAGCAAACTTATCAAGATGCTTAAGAGTAGTGGCATAGCATAGGGAACCAAAGACTTTAAGATGTTGAAGAGAGGCAGATTTTCCAAACAACACTTCAAAATGAGACTTACCTTTCAACACCATAGTAGGTAGCCTATTTAAAGTATAAATTGTTGTGGATACACAACAACCCCAAAACCTCAGTGGTACACTTGCTTGAAATATTAGAGCCCTAGCCAAATCAAGGATTGATCTATGCTTCCTCTCAACCACTCCATTTTGTTGAGGAGAATAGACACAAGAGCTTTGATGTAGAACACCAAACTCTTTGAACATATTAATCACTTGATAGTTAAAGAAATCAGTCCCATTATTAGTTCTAACACACATGACACTGACCCCAAACCGTGTTTTCACAATAAATAAAAACTCCTTCAAGAATACAAAAGTATCATATTTAGTGTGCATCAAAAACATCATCCAACAATGTGAGAAAATGTTTCTTACCATCGTGGTTAAGAACCCTGTAAGGTCCCCATACATCACTATGTACAATATCAAAGATAGCGGCAGAAGTAGACAGACTAATAGGAAAGGAAAGTATAGATTGCTTTGCAATAGGGCATACAATATAATTATGATCCTCCAAAGACAAAGTATATAAACATTCAATTCTACTGAAAACCTTAAGAAGAGCATGTACAAGCCTCTTATGTCATAGGCTACTTAGAGAAGATACAAATGAATCAGAAGAAGTCAGACAAATAGAGCTAGTAGGGGGCACTTGACTTGTCAACAACAAGACCTATAGGAGTGTGATTCTTTGCAACTTGCAAATCACCAGTATCCTTGAGATCAGTCTGAAGATTATGTAAGACTTGATCCTCTTTAGAAATCCCCAAGACCCTCCCATTTGAGAGATCCTAAAAGATACAAAAGTCAGAAAAAAGCACAACTGACTGTAATTGCTTAGTCTGCTGGGATATAGACAAAAGGTTGTGTTTGAAGTCTGGAATAAAAAGAACATCTCTTACAGTTTTTTCTTAAAGAACTAAGGATTCACTAATATGATTAATAGGAACCTGACCTCCTGTAGGTAGATTTACACTCATATTTCTCTTAGCTCCCAAGTTTGTATATTGATGCATTAAACTAGGATTATGAAATGTGATTGGAAGCACCAGTTTCTATAATCCAGTTGCTATTAACCACATCAGACATAAGAGCTCGGATTATACCTACAGTGCTAGTAGTTGCAATATTAGCCATAGAATCTACATCATTCCCTTTGCCTAGTAGGTGGAGAATTTGAGTGTACTTCTCAGGTATGAATAGAGACAGGCCTTGTGTATCTGTGGGAGGTGTTTTAGTGGAAGAAACATAGGATCAACCAGTTGAACTTACATAGGGATCATATACTCTAGCCTCACTGAATGATTTCCCCAAGTAGCAACAATGTTGACATGGGGAGTAGAGGTTACTCCTTTCTTGTTAATATAGTCATGAAGCTTGTAACAAGACTCCCTAGTGTGACCTTTGTAGGGACAAAAGTCACATTAAAAATGAGCTTTCCCATTACGTCGACCATCACCATAATTTCTCTGCCTATAACAACCATTAGCTCCATTACCAGAACGGTAAGCATTACTTCCCCCATATCCTGAGTTATAACCACTATTGTTCTCATGATGATAAGTAGAGGACTGAGAACTTCTAGGACCAGTGTAGTGTAGTGGCCCTGAGACAATCTATTGCTCATGAGTGTAGTTAACAATTGTGAATCAGTGGAGGAGGAACGAACAACACCATTTAACCTTTGACTTTCAACATTAATTATCATGGCATAGGCCTGATTGACATTGGGGACAGGCACAATCATCAGGACTTGGCTCTTAGCATGAGCTTAAGTCTCATTCAAACCCATTAGAAATGGCCATAGCTTCTGAAATTGAAAGTGTTCAGCATATTGTTTTGATTCAACGCATGCACATGAAGGTGAAGGCATTAGAGTTTCAAACTCATCTGAGAGTTCTATCAAACAAGAGAAATAATTAGACACAGATGCAATATCTTGAGATAGTGAAACTATCTCCTTATGAAGTTAGAAGGCCCTAGATACATTGATCTTATCAAATCTCTCACGAAGATTATCACGACCAGAGCCTACACCCCGGAAGTGACACGGTGTACAAGACTCCAAAAAATCTCAGACAAGCCTCATAGCATTCATGAACATAAGAGCATAGGAAAATAATGTGGAATTTAAAAGCAAGTGGAAGTCTTCCTAAAGTTTGTCTCAAGCCATCTACAACACTTTGAATAAAACTTTGGGACATAGCCCATACAAAGCTCTAAACATATACTAAAAGACACATAAGGAAAGGGTGAGTTTGTCCTCGAAACTATGAGGACTTGCCAAATCTTCATCTCCTTGCTCCTTAGAAACCTATCCTTCAAGTATAGAACATCAAATCTCCAAACTCTACACTTTGGTAAAAATGAAGAAATATGGCTTAGCACATTTAATGTACTAAGTATGATAGCCATACAAAAATCATGCTTTAAAATAGTCATTTGGTTTGAAAACCATGCATTATGCCAATTTGAGAAAACTTCATGAACTTTTGCATAAAAGGCATAAGATACAAGCATAATCAGCATACAAGTCATTTCATCACATTAGAACATAATCAACATATAAGCCATTTCATCACATTAGAGCCTTCACCTTAAGTAACCCCAAGCTATACCTTGTGCAATGTATGAATAGCGTCCCATACCACCATTCACACTAAGTACGACATTAAGGCCTCCAAAAGTGAACTTACCATTCTTCCTTTTCATCATTAGACAATACCCATACATAAGGAACATAAACATTTCATAAGTCATTGCAAGGAAACTAACTTATAATACAATCCAAGTAAGCATGCATCATCACATTAAGCATATAAGTCAACATTCTTCATTAGCTTCATTAAGAGCCCATTCGTTTCATTTAACATTATAACATAAAGGAACACACCATGACTACTCTCAAAGTCTACTTGTGCAATGCATAGATGGCATCCCATACTACCACCCATACTAAGTAGTGCATTCTTGAGAAGCCATAGTTCATTAACATTCTTTGTAGGGGTAAGCCTTAACCGACATAGACCATGTGAGCAATTCACGGAATCACGGCGTCACCCTCAATGGATAAGAAATTCCTACTTGCCTAAGGTAGGACCATTAACATTTAGCTTAGGTGGATCCACTAGCTATAAACCATTTGGACACATAGTTATGAGATAAGGATATTTCTCCTAGATACCCCGCCTCAACTCACGGATGAGCATCCATCTCAAGAGATTGCTACTAGATACCCCACCTCAACTCATGGATGAGCATCCATCTCAAGCTATATCCTCTCGGTGCTTAGCATTATTTCCCACGGAGTACTTAACATTCATTACTTTAGTTCATTATTATGGAATAAGAGATTGTTACTAGATACTCCGCCTCAACTCATGGATGATTATCCACCTCAAACCCAACATTCATTAAAATGGAATATAGAGATTGTTACTAGATACTCCGCCTCAACTCACGGATGAGCACCCAACATTCATTCATTGGATAGCTCATAAATTCAAAGATGAGAATAACCTTTCAACTAAGAATCCCCATATTGTGAGAAAGTCCTTTCACAACATGTCCTTATCATTCATTAGTGTACAATTGAGAATAGTCTTTCAATCAACACATCAACATTCACATAATCATAAAACTTCATTCATTATTCATTCATGAGTGTGTATGTGAGAATAACCTTTCACATAAATCATCATTATTCATTAGTGCTAAATTGAGAATAAGCTTTCAATACTAACACAATAGCATTCTAAATATGATCATAATCCCCTTATTGAGATCACACACATATACTTCACATATAAACCATACATAATCCTTCATGAAATTGCCCTTCAAGGCTATGAATCAATCTCAACCCAAACATCTAGAATACTACATTAGATAAGGGAGTTAACATGATTCAATAACCAATTCAATATAGACATAAACAGTTAAACATACTTTCATGATCAATCAATTCCCAATCACAATTCACTACTTAGGATTTTGGGGAAAACATGGGTTCATAGAGGAAATTCACCATAATTCATCATAAATTCAACAATCCATTCATAATTCATCATATATAAACCTTTGAAAACGTTTTAGAATTGAACCGATGCATAGATTGAAAATCCTAGGTTTTTGGGGGATTTTGAAAACTTGAAATCACCTTTGAAGGGGCTCCTTGAATGAAACTTAGTCAAGGATGAAGACTACTATAACTTTTTTGGGGAGAACTACACAAAAATTGAGAGTGAAAGGAGAGATCTTGAGCTTCAAAGCTCGATTCCTTCTTCTCCAATGGTGGTTTCTAGATAGAGGATATTTGGGGAAGAGGGTGGTTTCTAATTTGTGATTTGAAATAATGAATTCTAAACCAACTAATTAGCAATTTACCATAACACCCCTCAACTAGGCCGAAAGTTGACAGAAAGCAGTGGTGACCTACGAACCCCCACCCACGGACCGTGGGTGAGTCCACGAGTCGTACTGGCTATCCATGGTTTAATTATGTAGCATGGCATTTGGGACCTTGACCCACAGAGGCCATCCACGGGGCTTGGATGGACCTACGGGGTATAGGTCCCATCTATGAACACCAAAATTTGGACAGCTTTTTGGTTTCTTGGGGTCTTGAAGGTTAGGCTTTAGGGTCCTCCTCAAGGACCCCTTGGTTAGTCCTTGGGGAGTCGTACGTTGATGTTTAACCCCTAAACCCCTCAACCTAAGCTCCGGACATCATTTAACAACTCAAAACCTCATGTCAAACTCAAAACAAAACTCGTTAGGCTCTAGTTTCACTTACTAGTTTTACGGGTTGTTACATTATCTCCCCCTTAGGAACATTCATCCTCGAATGACACTTTAAACACATTAAGGGATAACGACACAAGACTAGCAACCCATCATGCATGCAACATCATAAACAATGCACAAAACTAGGAGGAAACATCAACTCCACATCAATAAGCTCAATGCAACACAAGGAAGTAGGAACTACACCTACAAACTCATTATGCATCAAAACTTCAACATTTCTCATTTCATTGGAGGAATTACCATCTCCAACTCAAATCATGCTCTTCATAAAATCATTAAGCACATTATGCAATTACTCTTGAAAGCACATTTAGGCATGTTCAATAATTCAGCTCATGAAGCATATAGGCAAGTCATACCAAATGCACATCAACATGAGAAACATAATTCATAAAAACTCATTTTCTCATTTAAACAGAAATTCATCAAGAACATGCATATCATAAGGAGACCATGGAAACACATAATCACACATGACTCCAAAACATGAAACAAGCCAAAAAGGAACTCTTTGTCTTAGGCTTGAATAGGAATAGAAGGAACGAGATAAGGATATCGGAACTCTCAACAACCTTACTATTGATGTGAGGTCAAAATACATATTTTTAATCATTATTTGCCTCATATTTAATAATTATATTTGTCCTTTTTTAGCATAAATTTTATGAATTGTCCTAAATTGTGTATTTTATTTGTAGGATTAAATTTATGAAAAATTGGAGAAGTTTGAAGCTAAAACGAATTAAAGATTGAAGGTTCAAGAAAGATATCAAGCAGACAACTTAATGGATTAAACTGAATAAAATATTATATTTATATAAAAGGGGCATATTGTGAATTGCAAAAGATTTAAGTTGAATGAATAAACTGCCACGTGGCAGTCTCTCAATGCACTGGCCAATTGATGAATGGCGGTGCAGAATCAACAAATTCATTGAGGCGGCACTAATATTCACGCGGCGAAAAAGAAAAAAGGAATCCAATTCTTTTTGGGTTTTGGATTCCTAATTTAATTTGGACTCAATTATTTTATTTAGAGTTTTCTACATCTATAAATAGTGCATAAAAATAATTATTTAAAGGAGGGAAGAATCAAGATACAAGATACAATATAAATTTTCTTGTAGCTTAGGAACTTTGGAAGAGCTGCCGTGGAGGCCGGAGAATTGTGGTTTATTCTTTCTTCTACTTTATTATTTATTTGTATTTGTGATTAATAAAAGATAGTTTAGCTATTGTTCTTAACTTTTTATGATTAACACAAGCATATTTATTTTAATAAATTT
>JAJOOO010011806.1:0-33633 GCA_029582685.1 Solanum piurae | reverse complement strand
CCATCTTTTCATTTTATTTATGATTTAGCTTCCGCATCAGTTTATTATCTTTAGTATGCTCATGATCATGCCAACAGGGTTAGCTTGGGATCACTTGTGGTCCTAGGTCCCGTGTCCGCGTCTCGGGGGTAGTCTCGGGGCGTGACAGGTTGAACTTAGGTTTTCTTTGGATTCTAAGGAGAATGACTTAATTGAGGGAAAACATAGGTCTAATAAGCTTATATACTTGCTAGGAAAGGAATAAAGTAATTTAGGGTCAGTTTTGGAAAAGAACTAAGGACCCTTAAAGTTGGTTACCCTTCACGACTTGTCTCGCCCATTTACCCCTCTTGGATCGCCAAGGGCACTAGGCGACTCGCCAAGTGGACCCCTGGCTTGCCAAATTTTATAGTAGCTCATTAAGTTGGGCAGACCACTTTGGCGATGGGGGAGGCATCTTGGCAATTCGTCAATCCAACCATCGAGCCGCGACCCAGCTCACACAAAGTTCCAAAACTTAGGTCAGGGGTTTCATCCCACTAGGGGACCCCAAGTTCCCTTTGGCACCTCGCCAAGTCACTTGGGCGATCATGCTGCTCAATCGCCAACTAGGTCCATTGAAGAAAAAGTTCTCTTTCACTCTACCTTGATATCTTAGTCCCTTGCCCACTCCCTAGACTAAACAACCCTTTATACCAAGACCTAGTTTAGCCTATAAGACTACGGGGTGTAAGACATGCTTTGGATTTCAACCACTAAATCCCTCATTCTATGCATGGTAAGTCTTATCTATGACTCTAACCTTCATGCCAAAAATTAGAACTCTAACTTAAGGCCTTAGTTTGGTCTACTAGTTTCTTGGGTGTTACAAATACAGATGACTTGAATAGTGATCCTAATCGAACAAAAATGAATGCGCGACTAAGATGAGGCCAAATGAAGTTGCATTGATAATGTGTGAACTTTTTTCATCTCATTGTGACTAGCCGATTATCGAATGAGTCTCCTGTGATGAACATTGCACACTAGCAAAAGTGTGGAGTCTTGTTTGATATTGGTTCCAATGTCTTGTGTGATGAGCTTATTGTGAACTTTGTGTGGTGACACCTAGAATTTGCCCCGTTGGTCCGGTTGACTAAGTGATGCAAGCTCTTGAAATGATCTTAGGCAACAACTTTCAAGAGTGAAACAATGTGACAATATACCTCTTTTGTGGCCAACCTTGTGATTTGTGTGAACCTTGCTTGAACCCCTTTGAGCCTCATCTTTTTCTTAAAAGAAACTTGATGCAATTTTGACCCCTCTTTATTCATTCACCCATAATCCTCATGAACTATGGTTTGTTTGAATAACCAACTTAGGCCAAAAGCCAAAGTTGGGGGTGTGGTGAAAAGAGAAGGTAAATCAAGAAGTGTGAAGAAGTTCCCCATTGATCGATGTTTTTGAAAAAGATGGAACCCCTTCAAATAAAAAAAGAAGAAAGAGAAATAAAAGAAGAAAGAAAAAGAATGAAAAGGTTCTGAAATAAAGTTTTGAAAGTTGCAAAAGAAATGGGGAGTCCGGAAAGTTGAATAATAGGGTGAATTTTGAGCATGAGTAAAAATGATGAAGAAAAGGAAGAAAAGTGATGTTCAGACCACATTTCATGAAGGTAGCAGCCACTGAGCCTAAATGATCATACCTTTACACTCATCCCCGTTACAAGCCTTGAAAGACCTTTTTTATATTGAGTGAGCTGAAACGAATGTTGATTGGAAAATAAGGGCAAACCTATGGGTGGAGTCATGCGTGTGTTCATCTTTGTGAGCGTAAGAGTCTTGTGTGATTCCGGAGCTATGAATTACTGAAGAATAGTGTGTGAATATGGAATCATCTTTGTAGTGAGGGCATTTGGGTACCTTTGTTGAGCTTGAATTGCATTTGAAGCAAATATTGTTAACTTGAGCATCTTTGATAATGGTGAGTCACAATTTGAATCTTTGAGTGCACAATTGATCCTTGTATGAGTAAGTTGAGTCTTGTTTTGTGTATTCATCATTGAGTCTTATGTAGCACTGTTTGAGACATCCTTTTTGAACTACTAAACTTGAGTTTTACTTGAGAACAAGCAAACGTTAAAGTTCGGGGTGTTGATGATTCCAATATTTTGGCTCATTTAGGACTTTGTTTACATAGATTTAGTGTCCTCAAATGCTTAATGTGTCAATAGCTTATGTAAATCCTTGATTTTGAGGTATATGGATTGAGGAACAAAGCAAGGACACTAGTAGGCAAAAAGGACCAAAACAAGCTAAAGAAATGAAGAAGTGAGAGCCTGATGAACGCCAAGAGAACTCGGCGTGTCGCCAAATGCCTCATTAGACTGCCTAAAGTTCCATTGTGCCAAGCCCTAAAGGAAAGAACCAAGTTGGCGATGAAAAGGAGCAGTCGGTGGATCGCCGAGTGATTCCGCAAAGCCAAGATAGATCGCCCAAAGTTACAGACCATGATGATGTTGAGTACCAAGGAAAAAGTGTGAGGGAAAAGAACAAAGGGCGGCTCGGCGAGCCCGACTTACTGCGCCGAGTGACTCTTCGCAACACATTTTTGGCGACTATAAATAAGTTTTTTGAACATTTAGTTTAGGAGGACTTATCATTTACTCTTTAGAACATTTTATTTTTAAGTTTTGAACATGTTGAGATAGTTTTCTCTAGTTTTCCTTAGCTTTGAAGGATTGAAGAAATTCACTTTTGAGAAATTGGAAGTGGGCCTTTGAAGTTAATCAAATTGGAGCACTGTAAAGATGAAATTACTCTTATCCAGTTGGTGGATACTCAATTTGGTAACTGTTTTTATCTTTTTATTATGTCTAGCTAAAACCCCAATTCTTAGGGTGTTATTATGTGATTATGGGCTGATTTAGCTTATGGGTATTGCTACTATTTAAAAGTGAGTTAAATCATTAATTATGGTTTAATTTATGAATTGTAGTTGCAAATACAGTTCTAGATTTGTGTTCTTGGCTGGATCGAGAGAGAGGTTTTAGAACTAAAATTATTGATTTATGGTTTATGGGTATTAGATTGACCTGGGTTCATCTCGAGAGAGTGAATCCTAAATCAAATTCCACACATTCAGCTCGAGAGAGTGAATGGATTAAGGTGTGGGATGCTCTTATTTTGCATGCTTGCTGATGTTCAAGAGAAATCACTTGATTCAGGGTAAATTGTTCGAGAGAAATTTTACCTCCACTACAACCTAGACTATTCACTAATATCTAGCTATTTTCTAATAGTTTCAATTACCCATATGTCTATATTAGCCTATAATCGATCATATCCCAAGAACCCGTCTCATTATTGTTAATTGGTGTTACTTGTGACTGTTTGTAGCTGCTAATCAAAACCAAAATCCTTCATTTGACATTCGTGTCACCCCATAATTTGAATGATGTTTTTATTCGATAATTTTTATTCCTATGACTGATTTGACCGTGTTCATACTCCCCAATTGAATCTGAAATACCGCTCCCTAGGAGATTCAACCCCAACTCATTTAGTTGGGTTATATACTGATTAACGATCGTTGACGCTTAGAATTTGAAGAAGTGTCTTTGAAATGTTATTAATCAAAATGGTGTTGTTGCCGGGGAGTGATGTTGTTTGAAATTCTTTTGGTGAAGTTGAATTTTGTTCTTGTTTGTCATAGTTGATTCTACTTACTTTTAGTTTTGGTTTGTGTGCTGCTGCCTAAAATAGAGGAAATGAGTGTCAACATAAGCAATGGTAACCAAGTGGGCCACCAAGATGATATCGGCAATCTCAATTATGTAAATGAACCGAATGTCAATGACCCAAATCTAGTTGGTGGAGTTGGTGCCATTTTCTTGCCTCCAACTTAAAGGAACGCTGTGTTCCACATTACAACCACCATGTTGCAACTCTTACAATTGAGAGGGTTGTTTGGTGGGTTGGCTCAGGAGGATCCCCATGATCATATAATGCATTTTATTGATGTTTGCAGACCGTTCTCCTTTAAGAACATATCTCAAGATTCGGTCCGGCTGAGGTTGTTCCCATTTTCTCTAATGGGAGAAGCGTGCAAGTGGTTGGTTGAGTTGCCAAGAGATTCTATCACTTCATGGAAAGAGCTCATTACCGCATTCCAAGTGAGATTTTTTTTCCCTTCAAAGATGATGATTCTTCGGGACAACATCCAAAGCTTCAAGCGTTTGGAGGGTGAGCTAATACATGAGACTTTGCTAAGATTTAAAAAGTTGGTGCTGCAATGCCCAACTCATGGATTTCCCCGACAATGTTTTGCTGCAATACTTTTACAGAAGACTTGATTCAGTGAACAAGGGAGTAGCTGATCAACTTTCTCCGGGAGGTTTAATGCAACAGCCTTATGTGATAGCAGCCCAACTCCTTGATGGCATGATCAAGATAAACCGGGCATGGTACACTCGTGAAGATCAGGTTTCCCCTCTCACTTTTGAATTGACAAATGAGAAGCTTGAGAAAGATCACGAGAGGGACCAAGATATGGAAAAGATGATGACCTAACTTGACATCTTAGCCAAAAACGTCATGGGTGCTGGTACTAAGAGTGTTAATGCTATCGGTGTTGGTGGTGTGAACCTCGAAGAGGCTAAATTTGAAGCATTGTACAATGATGAAGTGAATGTCCTAACCAACCAAGGAGGAGATTATCATGCTAACTACCCTAGACCGGGTGGAAACCAAGGTTGGAACAGAGATGAGGGATGGAGAGAACGTGATAAAGAGTGGCACGATTGTAACGTCACCTGGAAGGAAAGAGAGGGGGAGAAGGATAGGTATCTTTCTCCCTACGAGCGTCAAAAGCTCAAAGATTATGAGGGTGGCCGGACAGAGGATATGCTCTAACGTATTCTCAACAAGGTTGAAGGGTCTGATAAAGTTTTGAAGGAAATGAAGGAAGATGTATTGACCCTCAACCAGACGGTGACCTCTCATTCCGTCTCTATCAAGCAGTTGGAGACCCAAATGGGTAAGATTTCTTCGCATCTTAACCCAAGACAACAAGGGGGGTTGCCTAATGATACTATGACAAACCCCAAGAATGAAGTTTGAGTGTGTACTTGCGTCGTGCCACGACGTTAACTAAGGCGTTTCTTGGGAGGCAACCCAAGTTTTTATTGCTTTATTTTTGTTTTTAGAATAACGGGTGTTGATTATGCAGGTTAAGTGTGGAATGTGTTTGCAATATGTAGGTTGGCGAGCCAAGAGTCCAGTCGGCGACTTGTTTGCAAATCAGACCGTCATTGGACTCAAGAAATTACAAAGATGGAGTTTGTAAAACTCGGTGGGACCATGGATGAGTCGGTGACTCATCGAACAGGTTGGTGATCCCGACTTTGTCCGCTGTTTGGACCCCCAAATTAATTGGAGGTCCTGTAAAACTCGGCGAGTGAATTAACCACTAGGCGTGTCACCGAGTGGATCAGCGAGGACGACTAACATCGCTGAAAGGGTGCAAACTCAACGGTTTTTAAAGGCCAAAAGTTCAAACTTTCAAACTCTTTCTTATTCCCTCATTTTTAAGTTCATAAAATCACACCCGTACTTTAGTTTTTCAATATTTTTGCATTCTATCACTTTTTGTTCGTTGATTTTGTGTTCGGAGATGGAATTCTTTGGCGCCTAGCATTACAGAATCCAAATTTGGCATTAAAGGTTGGTTTTTCCGAACCCCAAACTCTTAAATGGAGGATACACTCAAATTCAATTGTTTAATTGTTATTGATGTGTGTTGGGCCTCTCTGAAATCATAAATATGTGCTAGTTGCTTTTCGTATTCTCGTAACTGTGCTAAAATAGCCTAAATGGTTGATTTCCTGAATTTCGTACTTTTAAATTGATCATAAACTTGTGGGTTGTGTTAAATTGTTGTTGAGTCTAGCCAAGTGAAGTCTGAGTAACCCAAATTGTGCTAAATGATGTGCTTTGCCCAATGATGGAGCGTTAGACGTCATTCTTAAGGGAAAAAGTCATCAAATGGAAAATTTTGGCCAAATTGAGGGATGTCTGAGTATCCCGGTGGCATGGGTCATAAGGGTATAGGCTTAATTGAGTATGTATGTGGTTTGTTGTTGTTTTTGGGAGCTGCGGGTTTGATTTTTGGGAATCATGTTGAAAATGGGCACGTTGAGCAGTTTGGCGAGCTGGGTTGAGCTCGCCGAACCACTCGGCGGTTTACCGAAATCCCCCTAGATCACCTTTAATTTCATGAATTGGTTGAGTTTGGTTCTGTAACTTTCGATGAGAAGCCTAAACTCGTTGAGTTCACTCGACGACTCACCGAAAGTATCCCTTGCCGCCCTGAAAAAGAGCACGGGGAATTGTTATCACTAAGGGAGCAGTTACTCCTTCTAAAAAGGGCAAACAAGCACCTCCAAAAGGAGGAAAATGAAAGGGCAAAGTGCCTACAACTGAGATACGAGAGCACAACTCTAACAGTGACTGGGAGTCCTTCGATTCCCAGGCTGCATTCTCTGAGCTTGGGGATGACCAACCTCTGCAATCCCGTAAGCTGAGATTCATTCCAGATTTTGTCAAGGTCCATTTAGGATTCCAGAGGCAACCCTTCCTGCTGCTGATACAGTGCCTACTCCGGTAAGACTGTGGTTCCAGCGCCACCAGTTCAGAGTCCTCCTCCTTGGCTACCCAACAGGCTAAAGGCCGAGGGATTGAGGATGATTCTCGAGGAGAAACTATTGTCCACAGAGGGCCTGGAGGGCAGATATTCTAGGGTGAGGGATACAGTCCGTTACCATCGCTTTGACATCATCACCAGGACCTAAGGCCCGTATATCCTCATGTGGGTTTGTGAGTTCTACGCTGCATATGGTGAGTTAGTTCCCCAGGGGAAGAAAAAGGCAAGCGCCTTCATACCGGTGAAGTCCGTAGTGGTCCCACTGGAGATGCGCCTATGAAGGATGTGGCAGCTGATGCGTCAGAGGCAGAGAATGATGAGGAGCAGCTTGGAGAGTGAGATGTCGTCGTATATGATGATATGGTCGACTTGGAGGATGCGATGTTCGAGACTGCCCGACAGACCTCCTTGAGAGACACCAATATTGTTGGGTCTAGTGGAGCTAGTGATGATGTGACCCTAGGCATTGATGCCCCGATACATGGAGCAACTGTGTAGACATGACCCTTCTTTACCTCCCTCTAGGTTATTTTTATTGACTCTTTATTATTTTGGTGCATTTGAGGAACACTGCCTTTTTATTTTTGGTGGGGTGAGGTATTTCCATACCTCACTCTTGTGACTATCTTTTGTATATATATTGGGTTTTGTGTTTTAAACTGTGTTTTGGTTTCTATCTTATGGATGTTTGAGCTTGTGGGTCTTTATTATGAATAGAAATGGTTTTTGTTCTTTCTAAATTTTTTTGTCACTTTTGTTGTGTATGAATGTGGTTGTTCTTGTGCAAATTTGAGCATCGGTCATGATAATTACCAATGACCTGAATAATGCTCCTAATCAAACAAAAATGAATGCGCGGATACAATGAGGCCAAATGAAGTTGCATAGACAATGTGTGAACTTTTTCCATCTCGTTGTGACTAGCCGATTATCGAATGACTCTCTTGTGATGAACATTGCACACTAGCGAAAATGTGGAGACTTGTTTGATATTGGTGTCAATGCCTTGTGTGATGAGCTTACTATGAACATTGTGTGGTGACACCTAGAATTTCCCCCATTGGTCCGGTTGACTAAGTGATGCAAGCTCTTGAAATGATCTTAGGAAACAACTTTGAAAAGTGAAACAATGTGACAATATACCTCTTTTGTGGCCAACCTTGTGAGTTATGTGAACCTTGCTTCAACCCCTTTGAGCCTCATCCTTTTCTTGGAAGAAACTTGATGCAATTGTGACCCCTCTTTATTCATTCACCCATAATCCTCATGAAGTGTGCTTTGTTAGAATAGCCAACTTAGGCCAAAAGACTAAGTTGGGGGTGTGGTGAAAAAAGAAGGTAAATCAAGAAGTCTGAAGAAGTTCCCCTTTGATGCATGGTTTTGAAAAAGATGGAACCCCTCCATATAAAAAAAGAAGAAAGAGAAAGAAAAGAAGAAATAAAAAGAATGAAAAAGTTGTTAAATAAAGTTTTGAAAGTTGCAAAAGAAATGGGGTGTTCGGAAAATTGAATAATGGGGTGAATTTTTAGCATGAGTAAAACTGATGAAGAAAAGGAAGAAAAGTGATGTTCAGTCCACATTTCATGAGAGTAGCAGACACTGAGCCTAAATGACCATACCTTTACACTTATCCCCATTACAAGCCTTTAAAGACCTTTTTGATCTTGAGTGAACTGAAACGAATGTTGATTGGAAAATAAGGGCAAACATATGGGTGGAGTCATGCGTGTGTTCATCTTTGTGAGTGTGAGAGTCTTGTGTGATTCCGGAGCTATGAATTACTGAAGAATAGTGTGTGAATATGGAATCATCTTTGTTGTGAGCAATTTGGGTACCTTTGTTGAGTTTGAACTTGCATTTGAAGCAAGTATTGTGAACTTGAGCATCTTTGATAATGGTGAGTCACAATTTGAATCTTTGAGTGCACAATTGATCCTTGCATGAGTAAGTTGTGTCTTGTTATGTGTATTCATCATTGAGTCTTATGTAGCACTGTTTGAGACATCCTTTTTGAACTGCTGAACTTCAATTTTACTTTAGAACAAACAAAAGTTTAAGTTCGGGGTGTTGATGATTCCAAGATTTTAGCTCATTTAGGTCTTTGTTTACATAGATTTAGTGTCCTCTAATACTTAATTTGTGCCAATAACTGATGCAAATTCTTGATTTTCAGGTATATGGATTGAGGAACAAAGCAAGGAAACTAGCAGGCATAAAGGAGCAAAAAAAACTGAAGAAATGAAGAAGTGCAAGCCTGAGGATCACCAAGAGCACTCGACATGTCCCCGAATGGCTCATTAGACCGCCTAAAGTTCCAGTGTGCCAACCCCTGAAGGAAAGAACCAAGTTGGCGATGAAAAGGAGCAATCGGCGGATCGCCGAGTGATTCCGCGAAGCCAAGATAGATCACCCAAAGTTACAGACCTAGAGGATACTGAGTACCAAGGCAAAAAGACGAGGGAAAAGAACAAAAGGCAGCTCTCAAAGTGGCTCGGTGAGCCCGATTTACTGCACCGAGTGACTCTTCGCAACACATTTTTAGCGACTATAAATACGGTTTTGAACATTTAGTTTAGGAGGACTTATCATTTACTCTTTAGAACATTTTGTTTTTAAGTTTTGAACATCTTGAGATAGTTTTCTCTAGTTTTCCTTAGCTTTGAAGGATTGAAGAAATTCACTTTCGAGAAATTGGAAGTGGGTCTTTAAAGTTCATCAAATTGGAGCATTGTATAGACAAAATTACTCTTACCCAGTTGCTATATAATCAATTTGGTAACTGTTTTTACCTTTTTATAATGTCTAGCTAAACCCCCAATTCTTAGGGTGTGATTATGTAATTATGGGCTGATTTAGCTTATTGGTATTGCTAATTGTTAGTTGAAATGCTATTTTAAAGTAAGTTTAATCATTAATTGTGGTTAAGAATTGTAGTTGCAAATGCAGTTCTAGGTTTGTGTTCTTGGCTTGTTCGAGAGAGAGGTTTTAGAACTAAAATTATTGATTGATGGTTTGTGGGTATTGAATTGACCTGGGTTCAGCTCAAGAGAGTGAATCCTAAATCCAATCCCACACATTCAGCTTGAAAGAGTGAATGGATTAAGGTGTGGGCTCCTCTTATTTTGCATTCTTGTTGATGTTCGAGAGAAACCACTTGATTCGGGGTAAATTATTCGAGAGAAAGTTTACCTCCACTACAGCCTAGCCTACTCACTAATATCTAGCTATTTTCTAATAGTTGCAATTACCCATATGTCTATATTAGCCTATAATCGATCACTTCCCAAGAACCCGTTTCATTATTGTTAATTGGTGTTACTTGTGACTGTTTGTAGCTGCTAACCAAAACCAAAATCCTTCATTTGATATTTCTGTCACCCCCTAATTTGAATGATGTCTTTATTCGATAATTTTTATTTCTATGACTGATTTGACCATGTTCATACTTCCCAATTGAATTTGAAACACGTACCACTCCCTGTGGGTTTCGACCCCAACTAATTTAGTTGGGTTATATACTGATTAACGATCGTTGACGCTTAGAATTGGATGAAGTATCTTTGAAACATTATTAATCACATTCTGAAGAAATCTGTTTGAACTCGGTATGGCCATTATGAGTTTTTGGTAATGTCGTTTGGTTTGACTAATTCTTCGGCGTCATTTATGGATTTGATGAATAGGGTGTTTAGACAATACCTTGACATGTTTGTGATTGTATTCATTGTTGATATATTGATCTATTCAGGGAGTGAAAACGAGCATACTAATCATTTGAGGATTGTGTTGCAAGTCCTCAAGGACTAACAACTCTTTGCAAAGTTTAGTAAATGTGAGTTTTGGTTGAGGTTCGTGGCATTTCATGGTCACATTGTTTCTGGTAAGGGTATTGAGGTAGATCCTAAGAAGACTGATGCGATTAAGAGTTGGCCTAGACCTCTATCCCCTTCGAATATTAGAAGTTTCTTGGGTTTAATCGGTTACTATAGAAGGTTTATTGAAGGGTTTTCTTCGATTGCCTCTCCGTTGACGGCATTTACTCAAAAGAAGATTAAGTTCATATGGTGTGAAGCATGAGAGAAGAGTTGTCAAGAATTGAATGGTAGACTTACTTCCGCTCTGGTGTTGACTTTACCAAAAGGGATGCATGTTTTCGTTGTTTATTGGGATGCCTCAAGAATTGGGTTAGGATGTATCCTTATGGAAAATGGGAAAGTTATTGCCTATGCCTGAAGACAACATAAGATTCATGAAAAGAATTATCCTACCCATGACCTTGAACTAGCGATTATTGTGATTGCTCTTAAGATTTGGAGGCATTATTTATATGGTGTACATGTAGATGTCTTTGCTTGCCACAAGAGTTTGAAATATGTGTTTAAATAGAAAGATATAGATCTTCTCCAAAGAAAGTGGCTTGAGTTATTGAAAGACTATGACATTGGTGTTCTCTATCACCTCGGTAAACCAAATGTGGTGGCAGATGCTCTCAATCAGTTATTTATGGGTATTGTTGCTCACATCGAAGATGTTAAAAAATAGTTGGTTCGAGATGTTCATAGATTGGCTCAATTGGGTGTTCGGTTAGTTGACTCTACCAATGGCGGTGTTATGGCTCAAAATGGTTTAGAGTCATCTTTTTTGGCTAATGTGAAAGCCAAGCAAGGTCTTGATCTGACTTTGGTTGAATTGAAGGAAGCGGTGCTTAAAAGTTCGTAAAGGCTTTTTCCTAAGGGGGAGATAGTGTACTTAGTTATCAAGGTCATTTGTGTGTTCCCAATATAGATGACTTGAGAGATCAAATCTTTTCAGAAGCCCATAGTTCTCGATATTCTATTCACCCAGGAGCCACGAAGATGTATCATGACTTGCGAAAGATCTATTGGTGGAATGGGATGAATAAATATATTGCAGAATTTGTCGCTAAGTGTCCTAATTGTCAACAAGTTAAATTTTAACATCATAAGTTAGGAGGTTTATCCCAAGATATTAGCATTCCTACTTGGAAGTGGGAAGATTTGGATATGGACTTCATTGTTGGTTTACCACGCACCCGGTGGCAACGTGACTCGATTTGGGTTATAGTAGACCAAATGATGAAATTAGCTCATTTCATTCTTGTAAAGGTTTCTTATGCAGTGAAGGACTATGCTAAGTTGTACTTGAAGGAGATGGTGATGTTGCATTGGGTGCCCTCGTCTATTATCTCTGATCCTGGTACCTAATTCACTTCTCTGTTTTGGAAATCTTTCTAAAAGGGTCTTGGTACCCTTGTTAATCTTAGTACGACCTTTCATCCACAAACCGATGGGAAAGCGGAGCGTACTATCTAAACTTTGGAAGATATTTTGAGGGCATGTGTAATTGACTTCAAGGGTAATTAGGATGATCACTTGCCTTTGATCGAGATTAAATACAACAATAGATATAATTCAAGTATTGGCATGGCTCCATTTGAGGCTCTATATGGTAGGAGGTGTAGATCTCCTATAGGATGGTTTGAAGTGGGTGAAGTTGCCTTGATAGGTCTCGAGTTAGTACATGAGGCTATGGAGAAAGTTTGGCTTACTAGAGAAAGGTTGAAAATGGCTCAAAGTTGACAAAAGTCCTATGTTGATGTTCAAAGAAGAGATCTTGAATTTGATGTTAATGATTGGGTCTACTTGAAAATTTCACCCATGAAGGGTATAATGAGATTTGGGAAGAAAGGGAAGCTTAGTCTCCGTTATGTGGGCCCATATAAGATTTTGAGGCGAATTGGCAAAGTTGCTTATGAACTTGATTTTCCTAATGATATGGCATTTGTTCATCCAGTTTTCCATGTCTCCCTATTGAAGAAATGTGTTGGAGATTCGACATCTATAGTCCCCTTAGAAGGTTTGGGAGTTAAGGAGAATCTTTCTTATGAAGAAGTCCGGTTGAGATTTTAGACCAGAAAATCATGAAGTTCAGAAATAAAGATGTTGCTTCCGTGAAGGTTCATTGGAGGAATCAATTAGTTGAGGGTGCTACTTGGGAGGATAAGACCGATATGATGTCCCGTTATCCTCATCTCTTTCCCTCCGTCCTTACTCTAGCTTAAGGTATTTATTTCCTCATGGATTACTCTTTTGGTGTCATGTGTCTTAGATATTCCCATGATTTCCTCATATATGCATGTTCATAAAAAGCTTAATTTTTTAGAAAATGAGTTAGTTGATTGATTTCTTCAAGTTTAGGGGCATTTGAGTATGAGTAGCATATAGACTTTATGATATGATATTTTGAACATGCTTTAGCTTGAATTTGATGTTTCCTCCTCGGATATGTGCATTTACGTGATTTCATGCATGTTGGGCTGTTAGATTTTAGTTCCTATCTCTTTATAATGTTTAGAACCTCATTCGAGGATGAAAGTTCCCAAGGGGGAGATATTGTAACACCTCAGATTCAAGAAAGACTAGAAAAAAGGTTGGTGGGGAACTCACAAGCTAAGAAATGGACCACGGAGCCTTAGACTAGCCATGAAGGGGACCACGGTCCGTAAAAGGGATTCGTGGTAAGTTCCCCCAGAACTGCCTCATAGGAGTCCCTCCTACGGAAGCCTAGACGACCCGTGGAAAGGATGACAACTCATGGTGGGACTCGTGACGACCACCTAGAAACTGTCATGGCCAGCATCCCTCTCACGGAGGCCTAGACAGCCCGTAATGGGGTTGACAGGCAATGGTTAGGTTCGTCAAGTGACCTACCAGGAAGGGGTCCTTTCCCCTAGCCACTGGTCAAGGACCACGACGACCATAACAGCTCGTGGAGTCCTTGATGGACCGTGAAGGCCACCATGAAGTTGTTGCGTCAGTTTTAAGTCAGGGTCTTTTGGGTCTTGTCCAGATAGTTTTAATTCAATACCCTGTCATTTTTCCCTTAACCCAAAGCCTTATATAAATGTTTTTAACCCCAAAACACCCAAATAAACTCATTCTCTCAAATTCTCACAAGAAGAGCAAGTTCATCCCCTCAAATATTTCTCTCCAGAAGTTGAAGAAAAAAGCTAGGGTTTCAAGATCAAGTCTCCAAATCTCCCATTGATTTCAAGATTTTGGCATCAAGATATGATAGTCTTCATCTATGGAAACCTCTCCTCCATAGAGTTCCTAAAAATTTCAAATTTACAAAGTTAGAAATTCCCAATTGAGTTAGGGTATTCTTATGTGTCATGGGTTTCTTTCAATGTTGAGATAATTGATTATTTTATAAAGTATTATGCATGAATTAAGAAGATTCCATGTTCTTAATATGAATCCCCGTGAACCCCTGCTTAAACCTTGTTTGCTAGATGTTTATGATTGAAAGTGGATTTTAAACTATGAAAGGAGAATTATGAAAATATGCATGTTCTTATGAAATTGATGAAATATTATACAAGTAGCTTTGAGAGTGAAGCATAATTGATGTTGTTGTTGGTTGATGAATGTGAAAGATTTTCTCACATAAAGGATTCTTAGGTTGAAAGTTCTCGCCTTAATTGAATCAAATTTAAGGAGCTATTCAAAAAATGAGGCAAGTGGCCACTACCCATGACCTCCAATGCTATGACAAGTGGTGATTACCCATGTCTCATGAATGTTAAGGAAAGTTATGAATAATCAATGTTCTGTGGGAGTTATGCTTAACACCGAGTCACCAAGTAGCAATTACCTATGTCCCATAAACTATATCCCACCACAAGTTTTCTAGATAGGCATTAGCTAGTGGATCCACGTAAGTTAGAAGTTTATGGTTCTTACCTTGGAAAGTGAGAGCACCTCTTTTCGGTGTGGGGCAGACACCGGATTTTACATGTTAATTTCTCACATGGTCTTACATGTATATTACAGGTAAATCTCCCACATTTATGAATCAAGGTTACTTCAAGGAGTATCTCACGAATGTTTTAAATATGATGTCTACTTGCATTGACCATGTTTTTATGACTTATGTTTTCTAACTCTTTTATCTCATGTTTTAGCTTGGTCATTGCATATCATGAAAAGGTCCCATTTTACATGACTTTCATACTTTATACATTGTTATCATACTTGGTACATTTTTGTACTAATGCATACTCTTGCCTACATTCTCTTAAAATGAAGGGTCCGATGCTCTAGATTCACATTTACGTGGCTTCTCTTATAAGAAGTTTGAATATTGGTGAGTCCTTGTGTTTCGAGGACCAAGTCTTAATTTTATATTGTCTTTACTTTTCAAATTGAACTTGATGTACGGGTTACGTCCCAATTACTCATTTGTGCTAGATGGCTCTGAGACATTGCTTAGACTTCCGCTTCATTTATTAAACTCTATGTTTTGAACTTGTCTTTTTATATCTCTTGATTTCTATTATCTTGTAGGATATATACTAAGTGACTTGTACGGGGCCTCTCGGGGTCTTGGCCAATTATTTATTCACAATATTTGACAAATTAAAACTTAAGATCTTCATTGTCATTTGTAATGTTGAGCGCTATATTGTATGGAAAGATACCATCAACAGTTATTTGATATTGGTTTCAATATGACATAACTGAACAAAATATCTTTATTTTTCATCATTATCAGCTACATGAACCTTTGTGAATGTTATATGAACTATTATGTAGTGGTGAACTTTTCAAAGTACTTGCCTCATTATCTGACAATCTAGATCATTTGATCATCTCTTTCTTCAAGGAATTTTGTATTTAGAACTGATGGTCTATCACGCTTCTAGTGTGCCATGAACTCTGTCCTTCACGAACATTTTATTGGAGCATTTTCAACTGAATTACAACATAGAGTCAAAAACATATATGACAATTAATTTGCAAAAAATTGCAAATGAAATATCTTTTGAACTTCAAGTTTATATTTTCTATGAGGATCTAGATAATTTATGCCAAACATACTTTTTTAGTTGACAATCATCTTTGTCCTAATGATAGAAAATCTAAAATTTACCCCCAATCTAATTTGAAAACCCATATTTGTGTGTTGTGGTGGAGCAATTGAATCATAACAGTGCATTTAATTTTTTTAGATGAGAATATTTGATTTATGACCTTAAACCAATTGTGAAAGGGGAACCTTGTTGCCTTGATGTGTACAAGTGTTGCTATATGTTATACAAATTCATCTCACACCAAATTCCTTTTGGAGATTTGTTCTCTTAAAAAACAATTTAGCTATAATTGCAGGAACACAATTTTTTCTAAATAAATCAACATTCTATCAATCATAATTTTATTATTCTTTATTAACACAATACACACGTGCAAAACACGTATAAACATGTTTTCCTTCATTAAAACACTCTACAATCGACAACATTATCATTTATTATTTTCCTCAAATTAATAGTTAGTTGTCTTTACAATATTTGAAATTGAGAAGTCCTAAATATATGGTAAGACGTATTAGAATAACTAATAATTAAGAAGACTTATAGTACATGGTAAGAGGAAAATATATTTTAAAAATAAAGAAATTCAAAAAAATATGATAAGAGGAAAATATATGGTTAAAGTTCGAAAAGTAATTAAAATTTATCATTAGTTTTGGGCAAAATAAAACTTCTACTAATGTAGGAGTGGTAGGACTCCTTTTTTGGTTTTAACTAATACAAATCATAGTTTGGGTTCAATTAAATTTTTGTGTCCATTAATTTCCATTAATCAACCATGAGTTTGAATATTTTCCAACTCAAATTAATATCGTAACATCTATTAGATAAACATCAATACTCCTCTATTTGCTAGCTATATTTCTGGATGATTGAAATAATATTGATTTAACTGTATATATCTGTTTAGGGTTTTGCTTGTGTAGTTGTGTATCATGTTTAATTGATTGTATATTTTTGTAAGAAATAAAATAAAAGAAAAAATCCACATGAATATATACTCCTTTAATAGGACTCTTAGAGTCTCAGTTACGATGTATCTTTGGAGAGAAAAAACAAAAAAAATAGTAGGTTCTCTCTATCTCTACATATATGAAGGGAAAAGAACAGTTATATCATGATGGCTTTCAAGAGAGACAGTAAACAATTCATGCTTTTGTAAAAGGACCAAAAATAGCACAATTAACATATCGCCACATGGAGCTGAATCTATCAAGAACACATAAAAACTCCAATCGAATTAAAGGCGAATTGGAGGTCATGTGCGGAAAACAAAGAAGGATCAGTTTACCTGAAAGTTGGTCACAAAGGTAAGCCAGTACGAGTTTGGAGGACCACCAAAACTTGTTATCCATTCTTGAGATTTGAAAGTAAAATATGAAAATGATTAGCTACGGGAAATGAGATAGATGAATCGACTTTTTACGAACGTCAGAAGGGAGATACTCACCGTGTAGATGAATCAAGATACATCGGAGGTAGGACTGAGTTCAGAGAACTTAATGAGGCCATGGATGATACAGAGAAGTTGAAGAGTTATTTTTCTAAATGAAAAGAGAAGATATAGAGGATAGCTCTTTTAGTCTCTATATATGAAGAACTTTCCCAAAATGTAATTCCCGGACTCCGTCCGTCTCATATTAGTTGATCACTTTCATTTTACACGCATATTAAGAAATGATAAATAAGAGGATAATTTTACCAATTCACCGTTTAAGAACTTCTTTGGAACGTTACAAACAAGTGTGAAATCTTTCAAGAAAAATAAATTGCAAGGGTAATATGGAGAAAATTCAATTTATGTTTTCTTAATTTTATAAGGTGATCAACTAATATGAGACAATTATTTTTAGTATAGTGATCAACTGATATGGGACAGAGGGAGTATCACCTTAAGGTGGAAAGAATTAAATTCTTTATTTAATTTAGGTAGAAAATCTCAATATTAAGGACTCTATTAAAAACCTCCACGAAGAATTGAATGAAAACCTACTCAATTTTGGTGAAATCGAACTTTGGAGAATTGAGAAACCTTGGGGATCAATGGGTGAATGGACCCATTGATGAAGCCCTACATACCTTGAGGATCAAAGTCCAAAAGCAATGGAGGAATAGGAGACTTCAAGCTTGAAACCCTAGGGGTAGAATGTGGATAGGATGAATGTGGATGGGAATTGGGGATTTGAGTGAATGAGAGAGTTGAGTTAATTTTAGGGATTGAAGGGTAGTTATAGGACTTAGAAATAGGGGTAAAATTACATAGTATAGGTATTAAAAGCATAGAAAAGACTCAAATTCTCTTAAGACATAATTATCAGAGGACCATACGATTTGGACCTACGGACTGTAGAAATTCCTACGGACTATATTGGTCAACCGTAGATCAAGTTACTGGGGCCTAAAATTGGTCAACTTCCTACGACACCCTTTTACGGACCGTCTAAATTTCGACGGTGCATAGATCCCATCTGTAGACCTCAACTTTAATCCACAAATTTCACTAAGTCTAAATCCTTTTTACGGAACCCGACTATGACTCGTCAAACTTCAGAAATTTTAAAATTCCAAAAACTCATCCCCAAGTCCATGACTCCCATCCTATGGCCCGTATAACTTCTTACCGTCCTTAGAAATGACTCGTAGTCTCAGTGCCAAAAATCAAAGTTTCCCCTTTTCTTTTCACATTCTAATTTTTGAGTTTTTATATATAATATGAAATCTAAAATATATACTAAATTGGATTTTTTAAGAAGAAAAAGAAGAATAGAAAATATAGGAAATTTATAGTTTAAAAATGTGAGGGAACCCCTCTATTTAAAGACGAAAAGGGTAGTATGAACATGTGGTTATTATGCCTTATCAGAAAAGGCAAAATCCTTCAAAAAAGTCACAACCCTATGATAAGATTACAACTCATTGAAAAAGTCATAATTTTTTAGAAAAGTCACATCCTTTCAAAAAGTCACAACTCTTTTAAAAAGATACAATCTTTCGATGTGAAAAGATGTATTATTTTCATATATTTTATAATATAAATAAATAGAATATAATATAAAATATAAAAGATATACTAAATTAGGTGTTTTAAGTTGGGGTGATATAGTAATTTAACATTCGAGTTAGCGAGTTCATGTTTTCAAGATAAAATAGAAGTATGTGTAATATATATAAATTACACACTATTAATTAATTTGATATACACGTGCAAAACACGTAAACTTAACTAATATCATCTAAATCTCAAATTCATGATGATAATTTAGCATTTAATAACAAAGTCACACGACCATGTTTGGATGAGGTTGACCAACAAAGTCACACGACCATGTTTTGATGAGGTTGACCAACAAAGTCACACGACCATGTTTGGATGAGGTTGACCAAATCTTTATTTATTTCTTATTTGACCTTTGTAGATTTTTTTACCTTATAAATAAGCTCCTTTGGAGCTTTTTCTTCCGGTCATTGCATTGTTCACACACTTCACACAACACTCTAAGCTATTGTTCCTTTAAAGGGAGAGAAGAAATCCCTTGAAATATCATCAAGATGGGTAGAAAAATAGAGGTGAAGAAAATAAAAGAAATGACGAAACGTCAAGTCACATTTTCTAAGCGGGTAGTAATTTACTAAAGAAGGCAGCGGAGATTGCAATTTGTTGTGATGTGGACATGTTGTTTGTCGTGTTCTCGCCTGCCGCTCGGCTTAGTAAATTCTGTAGCCAAAAGAGGTATTGCATTAACGATTTTGAAAAATATTGTATGAATATTCCGTTATGATGTGCTAGTTATTAATCTATAAAACAATTAGCTTGATTGATTTTTTTACTAAATTTTTACTTTTGTAGAATTGAAGACATTCTTCAACGCTAGGTTAAGCTTCCCGTTGAGAGGAGATTGACGTACATTAAATTTTCCTAGATTTTCTTGAATTGATTTTTTATTTTATAAATTTTACTATTAGTAACTTATACTGTAGCACTAACTTATGAGTTTTTTTTCTTTTGTTGAGGTTAGTCACATGGTCAATGTTCAGGTACTTTACGCTTTTACTCATTTCTTATCGATATGTATTTGGAGGAATTTTTTATGTTCTAAAATTATGTCTTGTTTCTATTAAATGTGAAATGTGAACAAGCTCAAAATATTAAATATTACCTAGTACCTCATACTTGATTTCTTTTGTATCAAGTAAAATTGACTCTCACTAATAAATTAAACTCTTTCATGATGGTTGCCTTTAGATGTTTGTTGCTGGTGCCTGAATTTCTACAGGATTGAGGTGAGAAGAACTTAATTTGATCTCTCTTATTGTCAAGTTTAAAATTGAATTATAAGTCATTTTTCTCTTTTCAATCTATCCTTTCTATTATAGCTAGTTATTATTATTAGAGCCAATGAGGAAAGTTGATAAAGTCATTTTAACTTGAAATTCTTTAATGCAGAATCTGGAGCTACAAATCAAGAAGAGCACATTGGAATTGCAGATTGTGGATGCTAACATAAGGTTATTTGATTTAGCATCACAAGTGTTTTCATTTTTAGTTCTTCTTAATTGTAACATCTTGGCTGAATATATCCACTTTACCTTCAACATTCATTTAGACATTTAGATTATACTCCATCCGTTTAAAAAAGAATGACTTCCTTTTCTTTTTAGTTTGTTTAAAAAAGAATGATTTCTTTCTTTCCTTCTTTCTTTCATAACATTTTAATTTCAACTTTCCACATGGCATGTTTAAGGCCATCAGATTAAAAGACAATTTTGTATAGTTGACATAACTTTACTTTAGGACCACAAGATTCAAAAGTCTTCTTTATTTTCTTAAATTTTGTGTCAAATCAAATATGTTTCTGCAGGGATTACGAACCAGGACCAAATCAAGAGTCTTCTCTTCATCAACTTTCTTGGTGTCAGAAGAACTTACAACTATCTCTCCAAAAAAACAAGGCTAGAAAAGTTTGTTCTTTCACCGAATAATTTTTTCTAGATTTATAATTTAAGAAAATAATTATTTTTTAGAAACTATGTAAGATCCTAATTAATATCAAATGAATTTTGTTAAGATAGAATTGGAGAAACAAGGAAACATGTATGTTCAATTTGCTGCCCAACAAACAACTCTCCAACAGTTTGATACAAATAGTTGGATTAATCCATTCAGGTCGTTAATTTTTTTCACATGATATTTTTCTACGAAAAATTCCCTCTCCTTTTTTCGTTTAGTTTTATTATTTCGTTATTATTGCAGTTCAAGTATCCAAGAGAGCATATATCAAGATCGGATGGACAAAGGAAAGAGGGTAAGTAGCAAACAATTTTAGAAATTACACATATACCCCTTCCTTTGCAAATTCTGCACAGTCTAGAAATATATCATTTTCTCAAATTCAAGACCCGTCATTTTATATCCCATTTCAGGTAACACTTTTTTTAATGTGCAGTAACTAAGATCTTCTTAAAAAGAACGAGATATTTTTTTGATTTTTGTATACAATTATTTTTATTTGTACAATAGAGCCAACAACAAAACATGGTGATAGATGTCAAGCAAAATTCGACACAAACATTTGAAAACTCTCAGGTACATTAATATTCTTGAAATATCATTCCTTGATAAATTCGAGCCCCACCCCACTCCCATCCCTTGTACTAAACTAGTTAAGTCATATATTTTGCAGGCACAAGTGACTTTTGGTGAAAGTAGTGACAACTCTATTATGAACTTCTGGCAAAATAATGTTAATGGACTTAACAATTTCACGGAGGTTAGTTCAAATGGGAATGTTAACTTTCATAATAACAACACCAACAATCACATCATTCAACAAAATGATCATTCTTCAGTTCAAAGCGATGCAATAACTCCTAATGTTAATGGATTAAACTATTCCATGGAGGTTAGTTCAATGATCTTTTCATATTATTATTGAGTAATTAATTTTATTTGTATGTTTATAAATTAATTTTTATTATATTATTCACACAAATACTCACTTTAAATGTTTTATCACAATGATCAGGAGAATACCATGGGAAACAATGAATATCATGTCGAAAACACACTTGAGAATGATGCATGGAATGGGATGGTGTTTTCCTCAATGAAGCTTTAAATGGGGAAGAATTCAAAAAATTTGGATTGATCAATCAATGCCAAATAATCTCTTTTTAATTGTCTAGTTTATTTATCTTTGGTCCATTTAATAGATCATAGACTCTTGATATTTTAGTTTCTTTATGTTGTATGTTGGCAACATCATATGTATTACTACTTCATATTATCAATAAGTTGTCCATTTAAATGGTCAAAATCCAATCGTCACATTCAAGGTTTGATGCCTTTTTAGTGATTTTTGACTCTAGGCAACAACTCACTTGTTAGATTAACAGTAGGGATGAGTTACCATTACCACATTTTAGGCCAAGTGTAAAGTTCTTGAATGAATAATAGGTAAGGTTCTTATCAATCAAAATATGCTGCAAAATATCCTTGATACTTTTGTTCAAGGTTGGAAGTTGAATTCCCGGTCTGGGCCTATTTAAGATGGTGACATTTAAGAAAAGTTCTGAAAAATACTATCAGGATCTGATCTGATCCCTCGAGTCATGATGGCACTTACTATAAGCCATCAGTAGTTAATCAAACTCGTACTCAGAATGACTAGTAATGAGTACAAGTGTAGAACTAAGCGTAACCAACACTAGACAAAAGCGGAAGCAAACAAAATCTATATACAATAGAATCCCTCCAAAAACCTTGAAATCACGAGTACAGAGCTGTCTAATATGAAAAATAGAAGTCCCAAAAGTGGACCACAACAAGTCATCTCAAAAGCAAAAGACTAGTTAGACATATATATAGAAGGAGATAGGCTGATCCAGAACGTCAAGTGCTTACTCTCATCTTTGATCCCCAAAAGCTGCAAAAAATGGCATGAACAATCACCACTTGTAGCAGGTACTAGGATCTACATCACGAAACTGATGCAAAGGGTAGCATGAGTACAAAAATAAAAGGTACTCAGTAGATATCAAAGACCGACTGAGCAATAAAGGTAAAAACAATATGAAAAGATAGAATACAGAAAAAAACAGAGGTCTAAGCAAGTAGGAAAGAGAGCACACGAGCATATAAAAAAAAATATAAGTACAACTAAACTAAACCTAACTAGGTCCCTATAATCCCAGAAGGTACAGTTGTGCGCAAGTTTAAATAAAATTCGAACGGAACTTATAAGCTCGATAAGTACACAGATTAACTAAGACGATGAGAGTGAAGTGCCTCAAATCCAGAACCAATAAGTGTATGCTATGCCTCAAGCCCCAAGTGATGGCCTCTAACTAGAGGTAACAGGCACGAGCCATAAGCATCAGCCTCAAAGTGGAAATAACAGCCTTGAACTAGAAACAATAACCTCAAATCATAAACATCGACCTGGAACCTCAAATAACCACAATATATAGTCAACTCCCAGTCCAGGCAGAAACAGTGACAAGAGGCATGTGTAACACCTTGGATTTCGATAAGGGAATAGGTTTCATGAATTTTCACTACTGTCTTAGGTCAACGAGACCAATCTCTGGTTCATAGAAATTTCTACAGGCAGTAACCAATCTCGTAGATATGAGAAAATAATTTTTGAAAATCAAATCCCAGTACCCCATCCTACGGTTGACCAGGACATTTTGTCAAATGACCTACGAGTCGTATATGGGTCTCGTAGGTTGGTCCTAGACTTGGTGAAATTTTAGAGTTATAGTTAAGTTTTATGGTTAGGGTCTATGGACCGTAAAAAGTCATACAAATCGTAAAAGAGTCCGTAAAATGTTGGGTTACTTTTAGGTCCAAGGTACTTGGTCTACGTTGACTAGTATAGATCATAGAAAGATCTATAGTCCGTAGGTCTAATTTAAGGGCTTTTGAGTCTTTTCCTAAATGTTTTAAGCCTATACTATGTCGTTTTAGCTTCAATCCTAAGCCCTATATAAAGTTTTTAAGTCCTACATCTACCTACTAAAAAACCATTTTCCTATTTCCCAAGAACCCAAACATATTCACACTCCTAAATTCCCTCTCAACCTAAGGAAGAAGAAAAAGTTAGGGTTCACTCCAAGGTCAGGAATCCCAGAATTGGCTTTGTCAAAAGGTCATAAACCATGCCTTGAACTTGTGTTTCAAAATAGAACACAATTTGATGCTAGGAAATCAGCTAACCCGACAACAACAATGAAAACTCAAATTAAAAGAGAAAAGGTAGATATTTACCGAAGAAATTCACCTCGAACAGAGGGTGACCAATACAGTCCAATCACTCTACCACTAATCTTGATAATTACTAGTTCTTAGGGCTTCGAATCGCCAAATCAGAGCTAAAACGAAGGACATATACCAAAAATACCAACTTAAGCCAAGGCTGCCTCGTGACCAGCCTTTAATAGAGAGGCCCGATCACTGGCCGGTCGTGAATGCGGTAGATTAAACGCGAACATGGGGCCAGCCATTCCTAAACGCGGTAGCCCACGCTTGAAGATGCATGCCATGGCGTCAGCCTTTCATGACCGTGAGGCCAGGCACACGACTGTGACACCTCAGCTATAACAAATGGCATGGGCTTCCAAACTTCAACGGAGTGCCTAAGATTCATCCGGAACCCCGTGCGCACAAATGAACTGTGCTACCTCATCAAAAATGGTATTGCGGACTCAAAAAAGCATCAAAATTCCCATACGAGGTTGTTTTGATTAAAAGTGAGTTCCATACCCAATTTTCATTTTAAGCCAAAATCTACGAGGGGCCTTAGAATTAGACCAAAAGTCTCTGGACCTAAACGAAGAGTCATTCTAGACTAAAATCAACATTCTGTAGCTAACCACGCTGACAGAATTCTCATCCGAGATTGTTTACTCAGAATATTGACTAAAGTCAAACTTAGGCTTCAACTTAAAAGTTAAAATGCCTAATCACACAGACTCGAATTGAAAGCATCGGGAGCCATGCCGATTATGCTTCTAGACTAAAATGGCCCTTTTGTAGCTGATGAAATAATCATAATTGGATTCTAAGGTTATCTTCCTAATTTTTTTGATTAAAACTGATTGTTCATGGTTCAAAAGCTCCAAAATACTATAACGTGCATAAAAACTAAACGAACGACCAGGTGACCAAACTATCAGTCCCAACAAGTCATTAATGACTTGGTGTCACTGCACGAATGGTCTAAATTCTGAACATGAGACAAATAAAAACTAAATGACCTGGAGGTCATTACGAAAACAACATAGCTTAGGTATCCAACACATAGGGAAAGACTAAAATAGCCATGACTTTAAAAGCTGAGGGGTGACTTATATGTAAGCCTTTACAGACCGTTTAGGTCTTGATGTTCTGTGAAGGGAACCATACATATGGGCCAGCTCCAGGTCTGCGTTAAAGAACCAAAACTCTGCCCCTAAAAGGTCAATGAATCCCTAAACAGACCATTTAGCCAATCGTGGAGGGTCCATGGCTGGTTTTAGGCCTGTGGACCTGTCCATTCAACCCGTAGTATATTTCCCAAATTCCAAGATGTTACATTGTATGCGAAGTTTCTAAATAATAGTCCACCTCCTATATATATCAGTAAAATTCATAAACCAATCTAGTACTAAATCTTCCATTATCGATGAAATATTTCATAGCCCATCTATAAGTGCATCAGATATTCCTATTAGTGTTCATAAACCAAGCTAGTGTTACTATTAGCTTAATCAATAAATGATCAATTGGGCATCAATCATAATCACTGAAACAATTTTACTAATTTCTGAATTCTCAACTACGGGACCTATCTACCACTCATAGATGGTGCCCGTGAAACACAAAATTCTAATGATTTCAACACTTTTCTGCATTTTTCCGTAGTCTAACGTGAGTATGGATTTGGGGGTGTTACACCCTTTATGCACACTTTGTATCTTTAAATATTTATGCTATCTTTTTCTAACAAAAATGGTACTTAATAATATAACATACACACAATAATTTGTTCTTTTATATACATTTATTATTAGTTTAAGCGATACACACTTGCAAAATACGTAAATTTCACTAGTTAATATCAAATGATATTTAGTTTACCCTAGAATTAAGCCAAGAAACACAGGAGAAAGCAATGTGTTAGCTTAGAAAAAAAATTAGTTAGTTAGGTAATTAGTTATTGTTTCTGAATTTATACCTTAAATAATTAAATATTGATATTTTTTTATCTTTTTTCAAATTGGGAAGTACCACATATAACTCTATTCAATAGAATTTTTTAAATTAAAAATTTGACAACTATTTAATCATAATGATTAGGGGTGTATATAGGTCGGTTTGGTTTTTCATAAAAAAATAACTAAATCAATTAAGTCAGTTTATTAAATTTTAAAGCCAAATCAAAACAACATAAAGTTGGCTTTTACGACTTTGATTTTAGTCGGATCTTTAATTTTTACAATTTTTTTCATTTTTCTTTTACTGATATATAGTAATTGAAAAATAGATCAAATATATTTTTACTTACCTGTGTGATAAGCTAAAACTTGTAAACGTTAAATGAATTGGAATCTTCAAAAGGTTCGTAAAATTCACATGAATACAAAATACTTTCATTGAAACATCAACGGTCATTATTAAATTTAATTATAAGTTTAAAGGCTACAGTCAAAGTGAATACAAAATAAGCCATATACAAAGTAAATTATTAACTTCCGATTTGAAAAACTATAACAATATAATTGTAGCTTGTGAAAATGTGCTTGGTAAAGTTTGCTTCTTTTTCAAATTGTGTATAATTGGATTTTAGAAAGAAAAAAAAACCTATTTTTAACTACTCAATTTTTAACTCAAAAGGGCACAAATCAAATGTCCAGTAGATATCTCTCTAATCTCTATTTGTCAATGGATTTTATTGGTAAGATTTCTACCTCTATTGTGTTTGTATATATAAATCTTTTCCCCTTTTGTTATAAAGATTTTCTTTCCCGTTTTGTTGTTCGGGTTTATATTTGAGGTGACGTCTCTATTTTCAAATGTGATGCGTAGAATTTCCAGTTGTGCTGATTTCAAATTCTTATCCATCATTCTACACTTAATTCACCGATGTTCCAAGCTTTAATTTGCCCAGGTAAGTTTTCCAATTATTTTTAGGATTGTAATTTCCGTTTTTCTTCTATGTTTGGCTGACAAATTCATCTCTCTTTCAAATTGGTACGCATTTTCCCTTTATGGTGGATTACATACAAAACTTTGTTTTGATAAACATGATAAAGGTTCATCTGAACAACACAAGTCCTTGGTGATAGAAAGTTGAACACTTAAATCAATGTTTGTTGAAGTGCTCCAGTTTCTATCATCAAGGGATTGTGTTGTGCACAGGAATATTTATCATGTTCATGAAGCTTACCAATTTGAAAGAGAGACGACTCTATTAGCTGAACATAAAAGAAAAAGGGAAAGTACAACCCTATTTTGCTGCATAGTTGACTTTACATTTTTCTTCTCCTCGGATCCAAGAGTCCTTTGTCCTGCTAAAAGACTTCGATAAAGGCGAGGATGGATTCATGGGACAGCAGGGTCAAAATCTCCCAAGAATTGCGAGGTCTGCCTCTCTATTTTTCTTATGAGCACTTCCATGCGATGCCAGGGCTTTCTCACTTGCCATTATGTACAGACTGAATTGTCGAGTTCCCGTTAATCTCAACAAGTTTATTATTCCTCGGGACGTACAAAGATGATGCCAAAGGATCACTACCATTGCTCATGTGAACAAACTCATCTGCTGCTTTATTAGTATTTTGTTGATTACTTTCACCCTGACCTCCCCGACCACAATGTGAGCTATGATATTTTCCACCGTATTTCCCAGAATAACCACTTCCACTCATAAATGTTTCCCTCTCATACCTCCATATCTCACTTTAAATAAAGGTACCAACCCACCAAAGAACAGCATGTAGAGAAACACACCAAGGAAGCTAATACTAACAACCTTCTTTGTTTTCACCTCACTCTTATTTTTCTACACTTTCTTGCTACTTTTTGGCACCGGCGCTACTGCCCGTGGTTTCAACTTCGGAATGGGAACCAACGGCACGTTTGATCCTTGTCTCTTCATCATATAAGGTGGTGTATATGACATACATGGAGGAGGATGTGGATACATCCTGGGGGGTGGGGGGGCTGGACTTGAGGAGGTACACTTGTACCTACAAGTTGTGCCTTTAAAGTTATATTTTCCGCCATTTCATAGGATAACTTTGCATTCAAATGTTGAATGAAGTATTCTAACTTTATCTTCTAATTACTCAACATAATGTTTTTTCTTTTCCTTGATAGGTGAACACTTTCCCTGTTCCTAATTAATCTAGCCATCATCTTCTTGTCCTCATCACTATTAACATGGTCACTCAAGGAAAATATAGTGGATTTTTAGTGTTTGATTACATTATTCTAGTCTTCACTACCCTTTTTCATTTTCAACAAATAGCTACAGTTACTCATATTAGCAATGAGTTTCTATTCTCAACTCCTTGTACTGAATTACTTCCTAACTTCGGGAAAGAATGTACCAATTTGTTAGAATTTGACAGATTATTCATCCGTTTTGAGAGATTGGAACCTCAATTCAGAGATGGCACGTTCAAGTACCCGAAGTGTAACACCTCAAAAATCAGATTCAGAAAATATGCAGAAAATTACCTGGTGCAGTGGACCACGGCAGGGTTCACGGACCGTGAAAGGGTCCACGGTCCGTAGACCTGCCCGTGGTCATGCTTCAGGAGTCACCAGGCCTAACCTCAAACCCCCAAAATCCTAAGTGAGGACCACGAGGACCTTCACAGTCCGTGGTCCTCCATACGCGCCGTAGTGGCGTCCGTGAAGGCCTTTCCTGTGAGTCCCCTCACCCGTCCCTTCAGACCCTCAGACTAAGTGAAGACCACAAATGACTTCACGGTCCGTGATCCTTCACACGGGCCGTGGGAGAGCCCGTGGGGACTTAACCAGTATACCCCTAAGATTTAGCCTCTAGGCCACAACCCAAGTGAAAACCACAGACGACTTCACGGTCCGTGGTAAAGCCCGTGAACCAGACCCTCAGAACCTCAATCTAAGTTTAAGATCACGACCGACTTCACGGTCTGTGGTCAGCCCGTCAGGTTTTTATGTAAGGGTATTTCAGTCTTTTCCTTCTTCATTAGACTTTTAAACCTCATCGTTTTAATATTAAATTTTGTGGGTTTGGTCAGTTTTAGCCTAGAAACATAACTAGAACTTACCTAAGTCAAATCATTAATAAAAACTTAGAAAATTAGAAGCAAGAAGGGAGAAAGAGTCGACCAACCCTAGCTCCAAGAACGCAACAAGTTTCATCAGTCTTAGCCCCGAAATCAAAAGATTTCTCCGTGGAATTTTTTACCAGGTATGTGGGATTTCACTAGTGGATTCCTTTCACCCATTGGGTCCCTAGTTTTCAGTCAGAATCTTGATTCGCTCAATATCATCTAAACCTAGGGTTTCTTGCATGTTAGAATCATTGGGTTTTAGCTAATAGAATGATCCAAATCAGATCATTATGTTATTTCTCAGTTTATTGCATGAATTCAAGAACCCTAGCTATGTATTTCTTTAGTTTTTGAATTACACTTGCTAGGTCAGATATTTCAGTTAATTCAGTTATTCCATATATACATGCATCAATATACGAGTGTGTCATTATCAGATTATTATTGCACATTCTCAGTTTCTATGTCAGTTTGAGCTATTCAGTATATTACAGAACTTCAGTCATAAATATGTTAATCACTTAATCTATTTGGAGTAGCATTATAGCGAGTTGAACTGGGGTTCAGCGTACCCAAATAGTCCCAGAACTACTAGCCACGTAGGTTGTAAGTCCCCTATGTGGGCATCATTTCAGTGATCACGCCAGCAGGACTCTATACCTCTGAAATAGTATATTGGGTCCTCTCGATGGGGCGTATACATCGGACTCCATATTTAGCTCATGTGGTTTAATTATCGGTTATTAGTAGCTGCCACCGTTTAGATAGATTCCATTGCATTGACCATATTTCAGTACAGTTCAGTATTCAGTCTCAGCATGTTATAAAATGGTTATTGCATTCAGTTAGCTCAGTATTCAGTATCTTTATCATGTTTAGATTATATTATTGATTTATTGCTTGTTCAGTTACATATTTTTTTCATGTTTACTCTATCCTGCATGCGTAGTCCCTTTCAAGTACTGACACATACTCTGCGCTACATTTTCTCGTGATGTAGGTTCAGGTTCTCAGCATCCAGATCACACTTAGATCGGTTCCCGATCTCCAGTTCAGCAGCATCAGTGGTGAGTCCTCATTCTTCGAGGAATAGTGACATGTTTTATGTTCATCGCTTTTAGTCTTTTAGTTTCAGTTTTACTAGATCTAGTTGGGGCATGTCCCAACATTTCTAGTCAGTTTAGAGGCTTATTTCAAACATAGTTAGATTCAGATTAGTATTTGTGTTTGATGTTTCTTTTGTATTAAACTCTCATATTTCATATAGTCAGCTTTATTATATGGGTATTCCCCATTACTTTCATTTTCATGATTGAGCTTCCGCATTAGTTATTATCATTCTTAGTATGCTTATGTCATATCAACAGGGTAATCTTGGGGTTACTTGTGATCCTAGGTCCCGTGTCCGTGTCTCGGGGATATCTCAATGCGTGGTAAACTTGGTATCAGAGCACTAGGTTTAAGTGTCCTAGGATGTCTGAAAAGCCGCACTAGGTAGAGTCTTTTTCATTGGTGTGAAGTGCACCACATCTAATGAAAAGGAGGTTGCAAGGTGTTTTAGGAAAATCCTTATTTTCTTGTTACTCTTATCATGCTTAATGGATGATCTAATTCTATTCTAACTCGACGTTCTACATGTAACACCCCGTATTCTATGTGTACTAGTTCTATTTATATGACGCTTATAAATTTCCTTGTGGTATAGTTATGGACTCGGTTTCCTATGCAACTAGTGACAATAGAATAGGTTTAAAGTGAACTGTCCGTAGATTTTAATGTGACCCGATTAAGTCAAAATCGATGGAAGTATTTAAAATTGAGATCATAAGGTGGTATTTGAATCTAGAATATTTTAAAGTGACATAGTGTATATAAGTTTTAAGTTAAGTTAAAGGTATTAAAGTGTAGAAATGGAATAAAATATTGAGGTGCTTGCTTGACTACACTTAAGCTAGTAGGTGACAAGTAGGTGCATCACCTACTTTGACTTATTGACCAGCCCAAAGTACCAAGTAGGTGCATCACCTACTAAGACTCTTTTGACCATGTTATTGGGCCAAGTACACTACCAACTACTTGCATTAATCTGGCCCAAGTTGAATAGAAGAATGAGGGAAAAATGGACAGCCAAAGCCCAATATTTCCAAGCCCACAAGAAATAATTTGAAAGGAAAAGTAGGTGCATCACCTACTTAAATGTGTGGCCTAGACACATGTTGGCTGCAAATGAAGTACAAGAAAGGTGGCAAAAGGGAACCTTTTATTAGACCAAAAATCTGGTACAAACTCTCAGTTTCCTCTTATCTAAATTTTAAGCTCTCAAGTTCATATATTTCTCTCTCTCAAGATGAAGCAGCCACCCAATGTTCCCACTAGGGTTCTAAGTATTTTTCATCTTGTTCCTTCCAGAGCAGCCACAAGATCACCTTCTCTCCTCTATTATTTCAAGTATATTGGAAAAAATAGCTATATGTGTTGGCAGCTAAGATTCTTCCACTCTCTTCCAAAGATTAAGACAAGGTTACAAAAACAAAAAATGAAAGAGAATAACATATTTAGATAGCCAAGGTAAGGTGCTGCCACAACCTCTTAATCTTTAGTTTATTTGAGAATTCTAGACTTACTTGTTTATTGCAACTCGTGGGATGGTGATTGAGAACCATAAATTCAAGTCTTTTGATTATTTTTGAGTGCTGAGGACTACTATTGTATTGATTTGTTTATGGGAGGTCATTGATGTACTTAGAGAATGATTGCGGAAAGATGTTAGGGGGCAGATTTATAAGCTATGGTGATGCACCATTAAATTAAAGTTTTTGTAAGCTCACTGTCCGTTCCATGGGAAGTTTGTTTCGTGTAAATAACTATAACGAAAAGAACTTGTGAAAGAAAGCAATCAAATAGAAGGATTATGGGTTGGCTGCCTGGCTACTGTTTTGATGAGTTGGAATATCCCGAATTGGTTGGTAAGCTGCTAATATTAGCCTTGATGATTGGTTGTTGTAGATTAAGACTATGATGTTAAAGGACAGGTTGACACTTCCTAAGCTATACAAATTGGGGATTGAGGTATGTAACGCTATTCGATTTCCTATTTCTTTGGCATGAATCCAACACTTGTATTACAAAGTAAGCTTTCTAAGTTTCCTTGGTAGTGACTGATCCATAATTGCAGTTCCTACTCCATAGAGCAGTAAAGCGAGTACTCTAGTATGAGTTTATTACTAAATGTATGTGCTTACTCTACCAAGTATTAGCATGCAAGGTTTAAACTCATTTCATCGTCAAAGTACCCTTGGCACGTATTCCTCTTATATAAATCAAAATGATCCTAGATTACACATGGTACATACGTTGGATATACATATATGTTACCTTTCACATGTTCATATGTTCCCTCTATTGGTTATTACTTCCATTGTGTTAGACTATAATGTTACCTCACAATATCCCTACTTACTCTATTTTACATTTTATATGTACTTACTTGGAATATGTATCCGTCCTTAAGTTGAATCTGTCCACATTCTCCCTTGGTTCCACGTTCATGTATACCTTGTATATGATATTAGTTAGTGAGTATTTGGCTATCATATAGAGTTCAAATCTCTTGGCTGATTGTTAGATGTCTTCACTTGAAATGTGCTTCAATTCGAGATGTCAAAATGCTTACTGAGTCATATAAGCTCCCTAAGTATTACATTGGTGTCACATTTGGTTCTCATGTCATTGTTATTATCGTAAGTTCATATTCATATGACTTCTACTACCGGTCCATAGTTCCAAATCTCAACAATGATTATGACCACCAAAACAATAATCTCAAAAGAGTTATGAACATCAAAACAACAATATCAAAGATTAAAGAATCTAAGTGAAGCAATCTGTATAATTATGGGTGGCAGCTCAGGGGCGAATGCCTAGCATGGGTCGATCCCAATTGGCATAGAAGGGTGGCAGCTCAGGGGTGAAAGCCTAGCATGGGCTGATCCCAATTTGTGGAAATATGAGGACAACATCCCAGTGGTTAAAATGCCTAGCATGGGTCATCCTTTTCTACCACTGATCAGCTGGTCATTTGTATCATATTTCTTATAAGGATTATAATGCACAGAAAAGTAAAGAAAAGAATGTAACATATAGGATTTAACAAGTATAAGCAAATGTGGTCTCAAATCCTTGTCTATTTGTATTTGGTTTCACTTGAGCTCTTATTTTTCATATGGTATTATGCCTTACACATATAGTACATTCTTTCGTACTGACGTCCTTTATTGGGGACGCTGCATTTCATGTTGCAGGTACAGGTACTCAGCTAGTAGATCTCCCCAATTTGTCCATAATACTTAGCGGTTGTTGGTGAGATCCAGGTTGATTCGGGCTTTGCTAAGTCTTTACTATGCATATTTTCATAGTGGTACAGTAATGGATAGTAGAGGCTTTGTAGACACTGTAAAACTATCATCTATATTCATAGTTTTACTTGTCACATGTATCGATTCATCTAGTCAACATGTGTTGTATATAAAGCTTCTCATCAGTAAATATATCTGCATAGTAGTTTACTTTCTCATCATAGGTCACTTGTAAAGTATGTGTTCATATGGTACTTGTCCGCCTCACCTAGGGTTGGTGTCACGACTCGGGAGCACCCCCTAGTCGTAACCGGCGTACTCGACCTCGAAGAGGTCTAATACAAGCCTCTTAGCATTCATTCATCGCATAGACACTAAAACCATAAGGAATTTAAAACTTTCTTTACCAAGAAAAAT
>JAJOOO010011805.1:0-20330 GCA_029582685.1 Solanum piurae | reverse complement strand
AGGATAAATCAGGGAAATCTGACCAAGTGTGGAACCACGACGCCCATTGACGGTCCGTAGACTGATCTACGGACCGTACTGTTGATCCGTAGAGTGAGACTGCGAGGGTTCCAGTACCTGATTTTTGAACATCAAGGACACTCAATGACCTTACCATCTAAGCACATTATCCCTCACTTGGGGTAAGCCTACACAAACTCTTTACAACATCTCTTCCTTCAATTCTAAGGTCGGAGAAAGGCATAACTAAACCTTCACACTCATCATATAATATGATCCTAAACCATGGAGGATTACACTTCTATCCTCTTTTAAATGAGTTTACTCACTCAACATCTCTAGGCACCACTTAAGCACCACCATTCCACCAAAAATCCAACATATCATAAAACTCATTATGGCTAAGTTGAATTACACTAACAACCACATATGTCCATCATTAAACCCATGAATACTAAGGACATCACAAAAGTTCATCATATCACATTCATCAAGTCACAAAAGACAAGTATTACCGGAATAGAAATAAGCATGAAACACATACCGGGAGCACCATTAGGAGGATACTCTTGTTCACCTCTAACTTGAAGAGCATCGGACCTAACTTTCTTCCTTTTATTTCCCTTAGCGGCAACTATTGGGCAATATTTTATTTTGTGGTCTCTCCTACCACATCCATAACAATCCTTTGTGCCGGCTAGATACTTCCCATTATGTTTCTTTCCACATGTTTTGCAAGTAGGCTTAAGTAACACCGATTCACTATTGCTTCCTCTTTTAGGCTTAGGGTTAGACACTCTCTCTCCCATAACTTTTGGGAGAATCTTAAAAGGATCTTGTCTAAAGGACCTCTCAAGTGAAGAATTTCCATCATCCATCCTAACCCTCTTTTTCTCCTTCAAGTTTCTTTTACTCAATTTCAAGGGCATACTCTATAAGACGGGGGATACTCATATTATTCTCAAACATGGCTATACAACATTCACTTGCCACTAAGTCGGACAATCCCGACACAAACTTACTCATCCCCATTTTGGGATCGGATACTAGAATTGGAACATACTTCGACAATTGAGTGAACCTCCTTGCATATTCCTTAACACACTTATCACCTTGTTCAAGGTTGATGAACTCAAGCACCAAAGCTTCTATCATCTTTAAAAGGAAGAACCTATCTAGAAAGACACTCTTGAACCCTTCACAATCTATGGGGCCCAATCCTACCGGCCTAGTCTCCCTCCATTGATCATGCCATATTTGTGCAACCCCTCTGAGTTGCCAAGAAGCTAACTCCACTTTCTCTATCAAAGTTACCCCCATACGGTCTAACACCTTAGAGACCTCCTCCACAAACCCATGAGGATCTTCACCCTCCTTGGAACCATAAAACATAGGAGGATACCACTCTAAAAACTCCCTCAATCTAGAAGTAGCTATCCCCCTTATGGGATTTGCCGGAGTTACAACCTATTTGTTGAATTGCACCCTAAAATCTTGAGCCAACAATTGGATAGTGGACCTAAATTCCGCATGAGTCACACTCTCCCCCATAGGGTCCATTGGAACTTGGAGAGGAGCTTGGAGTGGAACTTCTTGCTCCACATTGTCTTCCTCAATCCCTTCAATGTAGTCCCTTGAAGTAGTTATCTCCTGAAAACCATAGGGCACACATTAGGAGAAAAGTTTAATAAAGTTGAACTCTAGGGCACGATTTAGAGAATGAAGAAGTGAAGTTTTTCCTAACATCTGATAGCCTCCTATTCATAAAATGTGGCACGCTTCACATTTATGAACATGACTCTACTAGATGTGATTTGAGACATCCTAAAACCATCCCAAAAACCTTATGCTCTCATACCAAGTTTGTAACGACCCGAGAGCACTCCCTAGTCATAACACGGCATACTTGACCTCGAAGGGGTCTTACACAAGCCGTTAGCATATCATGAACATTAATGCATAGTAAAATAACGGAAAATTTAAAACTTTTCTTTACAATCGAAGTCTTTTATAAAGTGAAAGAGTATCTATGACACTATGTCTCAAATCATCTATTAAACTTGGAATAAAACTCTTGAAATACAAATCTTAGGGGCACAACCCTTACAAAAGTCTAAAGACATAAAAGTAAAGACAATAAAGGACAAGTGGTTGAGCCCCCGAATACAATGAGGACTCACCAATCTTCTTCTTCTTGATCTCTTATGAACCTAGCCACGAGGATGGAATCCAATATCTCCAAATCCCACACTTGGTGAAAATGTAGAAAGAAGGGGTTAGCACAAAAAGTACTAAGTACGGAATCCATGCACAAAACCATTAAACCATGCATGAAAGGGGAAATTTCATTTGAAATCATGCTATATGCCATTTTTGAACATCATCTTTGAAATAGTTGGAGAATGCAACCAATAAGGCAACACACATACATTTCATTACAACATGAGAGAAAACATTATAATAACAATCATAGTCTCCAACATCAATATAATACAAATCCCAATCTTCACAATACATAGCTTCCAATCATAAGTTAATACAAGTCAAATACCAAGATCATCTCATCATTAGGTAATCATCACCTAAAAACCCCCTAAGAAATACTTGTGCAATGTATGGTAACTAACATGCGTTTACAATGTACAACACAATACAACAATCATAGAAAAGGAAACATCATGTTTATAGTTCATAGAAAGCAAGTCATACCAAATACTAACTTATTACATGCACACATGGATTTATATACATTCATGACAAAAGTAAACCACACCAGGTCTACTTGTGTAATGTACAAGTGAAGTCCCATACCCCCACTCATACCAAGAAAAGCCCATTAATATGTCATAGATATAGCTCATGTATGGTTCATGTTCATGCATGGTATACAATAACTTCATAAAGCATCATGTTGTCAAGCACATACCATAATCACTCTCCAAGCTCACTTGTGCAATGTATGAATGAAGTCCCGTACCCCCACTCATACTAAGTAAGACCCTCAAGTAATCATAGCACATGACTTGTGTTTGTATTATTAGTTCATGTTCTTGTTCATGTCATGTCATGGATCTTGTTCTTGTTATGTAGGGAAGTTTATCTTTAACAGACATAGACCATGTGAGCTACATGGAATCTGATGTACTGTCCCACACCGAAAAGAGGTGTCCTACTTGCCTAAGGTAGAACCAACATGGTTAGCTTATAAGTGGATCCACTAGCTAAGAGACCTATGTGGGCACATAGTTATGAGATAGGGAGATTGCTTCTAGAAACCCGGAATGACTGAGGTAATCGGTTTCCATCTCTTGTTCCTATCCACTTGTTGCTAAGCCTAATTCCCTTTTAATAATCATGTTATGTCTTTACATTATAGTCAAGTTCTTGGAAGAATGCATAACACTCAACCATCATGGTATCATGGTAGCTCATGGATTCTAGAATCCTTAGTGTGTGAGTAAGTCTTTCACATCATGTTCATGAGAGAGTCCTTTTTAATCAACCCAACATTAATATCATAATCATAGTCTTGTCATGCATAAATAACTGTAATAGGTGTAGGGGAAGAAGGATCTTGCATCAATACGACAACATTATGATCATGTACATTTCATGCATAATAATGTGTAAAGGTGCATATGAGAATTATACTTTCAATTAACACCATTGATACATCATGATCATGTTCATGCATGGAGTGTGTGTGTAATTTGTCCTTGAAATGACACAACAACAACATTAGAATCATCCTAGACCATTCATACAATATCAAGTGTATGGGTAAGGGAAGAATAGCCTTTTCAACAATACCACAATTATACTCAATAGTCATATGAGTTTCAACTTTTAAGTAAATCATGAGTTCACGCACAATCTTGCCAACAAGCACAAACCTTCACAATATTCCCTTTAAGGGCTATGGACCAACTCATCCCCAAACATATAGCAATAGCACAATAGATAAGGGAATACAATGATCCAACAACTCATCAATACAATAATCACATCATGATTGGCACTTTACACATTCAAGTATTTATCAACATGCACATAATATCATGATCAAGTAAATTCATGTTTAGAAGCATTACCCTAAACCCATTCATGTCTAGGTGATCTAATCTAAGGCAATTCATCAAGAAGTTATTCAATCTTAGAGGTTCACATCCAAACCCTCAATTTACCCTTTTCATGACATAACCCTAGAATATTGGTCTAATCAAGTATACAAGTAAAATTACACTTAGATCATGCATTTACATCATAATTAAACACCTTCATCTTTCAAGTGGATCAACAAGTTTATCTACAATCATTATCAACATATACAACCTTGGCAAGTTGCCCTTCAAGGATAAGGATTAAGATCAACCCTAAATTACTAGAATTACCATGTTAGATAAAGATACATCATGATTCAACAACATAATAAACCTAAACACAATCGATTATTAAGCCTCCATGATCAATCAAGTCACACCTTAGTTCACAATTTAGGAAGAAGGGGAAATCATGGGTCCAAGGGAGATTTTCATCAAAATCTATCAATAATTCATTAATTCAATCATAAATCATCAAAATCAATCATAATAAACCTTAATTAAACAATTGAATTCGTTTTGGAAGAAGACCCATGACTAGATTTGAAAACCCTAGATTTGGGAAATTTGAAAACATAGTTGAAGGGGCTTCTTGGTGATAGCTAACCAAGAATGAAGAACTCCCATAACTTAGGTGTAAAATCCTTTCAAATTCGTAGTTAAAATCTTCCTTCTTCAAGCTCTAACTTGGTTTCCTTCTATGTTCTTCAATGAAGTCTAGAGAGAAGATTTTTGGTAGAGAAGATTTTTGGGAGAGAAGAGTAGTTGGGTTTTGATTTGGGGGTCTTGGATTATGACCTATTAAAAATATATTTTAATTACTTAAAATAGTTTATATAGGTCTATTAAATCAGTATAAAACGACCCTAGACTAAAATAATTAAATACCTAACTAATTCTCAAACCCCTAACTTAAACTAAAAACTTCCAAAACTGTGACCACCTACAGACCACCCATCCACGGACCGTAGATGGGCTCACGGGGTGTCAAAGGGGGTTCGTGGTTAGGTACTAGGGCTAAAACTTTCAGGTCTTAACAGGCCTTGACCCACGACCTCAACCCACGGGGCGTGGGTCCATTGACGGTCCGTCAATTGGACTCGTGGTCCAAGCTGTTTTGACAGCTTTTAGGCAGTGTTGGAGTCCTCCTCAAGGACCCCTTGGGTGGTCCTTGGGGAGTCGTACCCGGACGTTTAACCCCTAAACATGTCATTCTAAGTACGGGAGTCACTTCATCGAGTTTTAACCCTCATACAACACTCTAAAACTTCTATGAAAGTCTGTACAACTAACTAGTTCAACTTACTAGTTTCCGGGTGTTATAGTCGTGTCTTGACGTTTAACCCCTAAATTCCTCAAACTTCACTCGGGAACAATTTAGCAACATTTAAACAAGTTTCCAGCTTCAAACTCACATCTGAGGCTATAGTTTCGCCTACTAGATTCCGTCAAGCATTAGCTAGGTCTTACTAGTTTTTATGGGGTGTTACAGTACTTGATCCCGAAGGGGTCTTATACTAGCCTTAGCATCATCATAATATAATATAATGGAAAAGTATGGAAAATTTACAACTCATTTTAAGCCATACAATAAAAAACATAAAGAAATGACATAAATGAAATATGGGTTTGTCCTTGAAGCTATGAGGACTCACCAAATCTTCAACTCTTCTTACAGCTTAGAAACCTAGACTCTAAAGCAACTCAATCTTCGAAACCCTACAATTGATTAGAATGTAGGCAATATGCGTTAGTACAAAATGTACCAAGTATGAAAGCTAGCACAACATCATAAGAGCATCTCAAAATGGTTAGTCAACATAAGACATAAGCATAAGAGATAATAACATAGTCATAACATAATCATCATAGTCATAGCATGATCTCCAACATAAGCATCATATAAACATAACTCAACATAAGACATAGTGAATGAGCATAAGAGTTAAATCATAATAATAAGAAGCCAAGTCTTCAACCTAAGCATCATCTAAGCATAATTGAGTCTTAGTCATCTCTACCATAATAGAACCATTCTCAAGTAACCTCAAAAGCATACAAGTGAAAAGCATGAATAACATCCCATAATACCACCCAAGCCAAGTATCCATTTTTAGTCATCTTAATCATGGCCTATATACATGGTCAAGTCTCTAAGCTTCTATACCATAAGGGCACCATACTTCTAGGTAACCTTAAAGCACACTTGGGTAATGCATGAAAGGCATCCCATACTACCCTTCACACTAAGTATAACCTTGAAGTCATCCTAGTCATATTCACCCTCCTTTGGTATCACTATTGTCTTACTTTGTGTAGACAAGGGAACTATCACCTTTAGTCAATCATATCTTGGCAGGCATCTATAGCAACAATCCATCAAGCATAACTCATGTAAGACAACACTCATTAGGTAACCTTTAGTCATACTTGTGCAATGCATGAGTAGCATCCATACTACTACTCATACTAAGTACTTCTTTAGGTCATCATATTCATGTTCCTTAATTAGGGACTAGCCCTCTTTTTAAAGCATGGGAACTCTAGGAGATACTTTACTAAGTCTATCTTAGTTCCTTCTTGTTTTGAACCCTAAGAGATACTATACTAGGTACATCTTAGTTCATCATGCTTGAACTCTTGGAGATGCTACTTAAAAGCATAATGAAAGTTCATTAAACATGAACTCTTGGAGATGCTACTTAAAGCATAATTTTAGTTCATTATAAGGTTGGACACTGTGAGTTACTTCTTTTAGCATGTCTAGGTTCATTATTATTATGGACTCTATGAGGCACTACCTTAATCATGTCTAAGTCAATTTATACTCTTGAACATTTGAGGTACTTCACTAGCTTATCGTAGTTCCTCAATACTTAGAACCCTAGGATATACTACATTAAGTACATCTTAGTTCATTAAGTTTGAACCCTAGGAGATGCTTCCACAAGCATAATCTTGGTTCATCATGTTTGAACTCTAGGAGATGCTACTTAAAGCATGCTCTTAGTTCATTTAGTTTGATCTCTAGGAGATGCTCCTTCAAGCACAATCTTAGACCATTACTTGTATTGGACTCTAGGAGATGCTACCTTATGCATAATCTTAGCCCATGAGATTTGAACTCTAGGAGATTCTACATTAAGCACGATCTTAGTTCATTACTAATCTTGTTTAATTGGGATATAGCCTTAACTGACATGAGAATATATGAGATTTAACATGATCTCTCATGGTGTTACCCACACCATCAATGATTGGTACACTTGCCTAAGGTAGATATGGTTTGTTAGCGTAGTCGGATCGACTAGCTAACTTTCCTACGGGGCATGTACTTATGGGATACAGAGATTGCTACTAGAAACCCAAACTCCACTAGATGAGGCTTCCATCTCATGAGAAACACTTGGGGAAATCCGTACTCTTCTAAGTGAGAGATCCCTTGTGGGAAGCCCAAACTAACTAAGTGGGAACCTCCATGAAAGACCAAACTCAACTAGGTGGGAACTTCCGTCTCATTTCAATATCCACTCGGTACTAGGCATGAATCCCACAAGATAATCATTAAGTCTCTATTTTGACTAAAGTTTATGGAAAGATGTTCTTTACAACAAATCCATGCTAATACCTCTTTTAGACCATGTGTGAGCAACTATCACCATCCATGACCTAGGTATAAAGGCTCTCTAGCCTTTGGTTGAATTAGGTCAATTAGGTAAGAGAAACCCTTCAACCCTAGAACCATTACTATGTGAGAAGTCTTTCATGTTAAGTTCATCTTCATGCCTAACATCATGTCTAGAATTCTACATTAGACAAGGATATCATCATGACCTAAGTGATTCTATCACTTCCTACCATCTATGATTCATAAGGTGAATTAGGTAGGTAAAGATCCTTCATCACAATTCTATTTATTAGCCTTGTACTCACATGTAGATTTTACTCTCAAGGCCTTAACATCTATAGTTAATCATATTAGCTTCACTCTTAAGTCCTAGAGATCAACATTCACAACTATGAGTCTTCATTCTCAATGACTCCACACCATGAAAACATATTATGAACCTAGATTACAAGGCATTCAATCACGTTCTTCATTACTAGGTGATTCTAGACACAATTCATCCTTACATGGTCAATTTCAACTTTACAAGTCAAGATCAATCATGTAGTATATAGTCTAGTTCAATTCATGTCTAGGTATTCCTAATCTTGATCAATTACTACTCATGAAATTGATTTAGGAAGATTAGTCATGAACCTTCAACTTCACCTCTAATGGCGTAAACCCACAAATATCACATTCATCAATTTAGAATAGGGTTTACCATTTAAATAACATGAATTCATCATAATATCATTAAACAAAGCTAAATCAATCATAATTGGGTATTATCCACTAGATTGGAATCATACCCAAACTCTACCCACAATGTAAGCACAATCCTAGCTAGAATTGGGTTTTTGACTTAACAATTGGGGAAAAACTAAGGGGGCTCTATGGGGGAAGAACCCATAGATGAATAAGCTAAATATACCTTGATTCCAAGCCCTAATCAAATCTTTCTTCAATAAAGAAAATTGACCTAAGACGCTGCCCTCTCTTCTTCTTCTTCTTCTGCTCCTTGTTCTTCTTCTTCTTCTTATCCTCCTCCTACTTATTCTTCTTCTTCTTATCCTTCTCCTTTTACTTCTTATTCTCCTTCTCCTTCTCCTTATTCTTCTTCTTCTTGTTGTTCTTCTTCTCCTTCTTCTCCTTATTTTTCTTCTTCTTCTTCTTCTCCTTCTCCTTCTCCTTCTTATACTTCTTCTCCTTCCCCTTGTTCTTATTCTTCTTCTCCTCCTACTTCTTCTTCTTCTTCTTCATATCCTTCTTATCCTTCTTATTTTCCTTCTCTTTCTTCTACTTCTTCTTCTTATCCTTCTCCTTATTCTTCTCCTTCTTGTTCTTCTTATTCTTTTTCTCCTTATCCTTCTTCTTCTTCTTTTCCTTCTCCTTCTTCTTATTCTGCTTCTTCTCCTTCTTCTTATTCTTCTGCTCCTTCTTCTTCTTCTCCTCCTCCTCCTTCTTCTTCTTCTTATGCTTCTTCTTCTCCTTCTCCTTCTTCTTCTTCTTTTCCTTCTCCTTCTCCTTATTCTTCTTGTTCTTGTTGTTGTTGTTGTTCTTCTTATCCTTCTTATTCTTCTTCTCCTTGTTCTTTTTCTTCTTCTTCTTCTCCTTCTCCTTCTTTTTTTTTCTTCTCATTCTTCTCCTTATTTTACTTCTTCTTCTTCTCCTTCTTCTCTTACTCCTTCTCCTTCTTCTCCTTCTCCTTATCATTATTCTTCTTCTTATTCTTCTTCTTCTTCTCCTTCTCCTACTTCTCCTTCTCCTTCTCCTTCTTCTTCTTCTTTTACTTCTTCTTCTTCTTCTTCTTTTTCTTCTTTTTCTTCTTCTTCTTCTTCTCCTTCTCTTCCTCCTCCTACTTCTCCTTCTTATTCATCTCCTTCTTCTTATTCTTCTTCTTCTTCTCCTTCTCCTTCTCCTTCTCCTTCTTCTTCTTCTTCTGTTTCTCCTTCTTCTTCTCCGGAAAAGCACTCTCTGGGAAATCCGGATCTTTCTCAGCAGGGACAGTACCAAGGATATCAGGGTTAGATATCTTTTTTTCTCTGGCAGTCTAAAATCTTTCCAATCACTTGGGAAAGCCTATCTTCTTCTTCTTCTCCCCCTCCTTCTCCTTCTTCTTCTTCTTCTTCTTCTTCTTCTCCTCCTTCTTATTCTCTTTCTTCTTCTCCTTCTCCTCCTCCTTATCCTTCTCCTTTTCCTCCTTCTCCTTCTGCTTCTCCTTCTCCTCCTTCTCCTCCTTCTCCTCCTTCTCCTTCTCCTTCTCCTTCTCCTCCTCCTTCTCCTTCTCCTTCTCCTCCTCTTTCTTCTTCTCCTCCTTCTTCTTCTTCTCCTCCTCCTTCTCCTCCTTCTCCTTCTCCTCCTCCTCCTCCTCCTCCTTATCCTCCTCTTTCTCCTTCTCCTTCTCCTTTTCATTCTCCTTCTCCTTCTCCTTCGCCTTCGCCTCCTCCTCCTCCTCTTCTTCTTCTTCTTCTAGAGAGAGAATTTCTTGAGAGGATTTTTGGGGTCTTAGATGAATGAGTTAATGACTTAGTTTTAGGGGCCTCTTAAGCTTATATAGGTGGTTAAATTACTAACCAACCTACCTTAACCCCTAATTAATTACTAACTTAACCCCCAAACCTATCACTTAAAACTTATACTCAAAATCTGTGTTGACCCATGAGACCACCACCCACTGACCGTGGGTGGGCCTACGGGGCGTTCTGCACCTCCGTAGGTGCTGGTCAGAGACTCATCTTGGCAAGTCTTAGCAGGCCTGGACCCACGATCCCCACCTACTAGGCGTGGGTCCACATACGGCCAGTAGGTGGCCAAGCGTGAGTGGACTGTTTTTGACAGCTTTTAGGGCTGTTTTGGGGTTCTCCTCAAGGACCCCTTTTGTTGGTCTTTGGGGAGTCATACCCGGACGTTTAACCCCTAAACACCTCATTCTAAATACGGGATTCATTTTTACAACCTTTAATACTCATACAACACTCCAAAACTCTTACGAAAAGCTCTAGAACTCTCTAGTTCAACTTACGAATTTCTGGGGTGTTACATTATCTTCCCCTTGGGATCATTCATCTTGGAATGACGATTCTAAACACTTCTCAAAGTTACAACTCTAAGCTAACAACTCATCATGCATGCACTACATCTAAATGCACACAACCAAGGAAGAAAACTTCAATTCCAAGCTAAACACATTCTATGCAATTCAAGGGAGTAGGAATTACTTCTACCAACCCAAGATGCATGAAACTCTATATATACTCATTTTCAAGGAGGAACTAACATCTCCTAGCTATAACATGATCAACACACACTCAAGGAGCCTAAATGCAAATTACTTCTCAAAAAACATTCATTCAAGGAGGAACCTTTTAACTCCAAAACTAAGGCATGCTCATATAATCATCTCATGAATTCTATATGCAAATCTTACTCAAATGCATTACAACATGAGGAAAACAATGCATCTAAGTCATTCCTAACAAGACCTAAGCATTTTAATGAACATGCATCACATAAGAAGATCATGGAAACATACAATTCACACATAACTTCATATAAAAACAAATCAAGAGGAACTTATCATCTCAAGCTTGAATAGGAGTAGAAGGAAAAGGATGAGGACATTGGGACCTCTCATTGGGCCCTGGCCTCCCAAGTAGCACCTTCACCTACAACCCTCACTAAAGGAAACTCCATGCTACTTCATGGAACAACTTCCTTGTTATTCTATTTCTTAACTTGCCGGTCTAAGACCTCTACCGGTACTTCTAAATTGGAGAGGTTCTCCCTAAGCAACTATAGCTCACATGCAACCTTACTAACACCACTAAAGATCTCACATGAGCCTAACAAACCGGGACTAAACTTCTTATACTCACTACACCCCTCAAGGTGGGAATTTCAAAAACCTCAAGGACACTCAACGACCTTGCTATCTAAGAACATTATCTCCCCCTTGGGAGCAAGCCTATACTAGCTCTTTTAAGCATCACTTCTTTCAATTCTAAGGTCAGAGCAAGTCATCACTAAGCTTACACAAGATAATTCTAAGCCATGATGAATTACACTTGTAGCCTCTTAGAGGAGTTTATTCCCTCAACCCATCTAGGCATTACTTAAACACCCTATTCAACCAATCTATCAACAAACTCATCATGAGTAAGTCAGGTTCTACCAACAACTAAACATAACCTCACAATCACATTGCTAGGTAGGCACACTATCTCCCCCTTGGGAGTAAGCCTACACAAATCCTTTTAAGCATCCTTCATAACATAAAGGGAACAATGAAGCATCATTCATACTAAAGACAACATCACAATCTATCATCTCAAATATCTCATGTCACATAGCCATAATTGGCATCATAACTAACCTTTTCTCCCTCACTCTTTGTAGTATAAGCCCTTCGAGTAGTCATATCCTAAAGACCATCGCATAAGGAATAGGAGAGTGACCTTATAGAGTTAAACTCTATTGCACAACTTGGAGAATGGAGAAGTAAAGTTTCCTAAGCATCCAATAGCCTCCTATTCATAAATGTGGCGCGCTTCACATTTATGAACAAGACTTTACTAGATGTGGTTTGAGACAATCCTAGAACTATTCTAAACCTTGTGCTCTGATTACCAAGTTTGTCACGACACAGGGGTACCTCCTAGATGTAACATGGCGTACTTGACCCCAAATAGGTCTCATACAAGCCCTTAGCATCATCGTACAATGAGATAATAGAAAAGTATGGAAAATTTAAAACTTATTTTAAACCATACAATTGAGAACATAAAGAAATGACATAAAGGAAATATGGGTTTGTCCTCTTCAACTCTTCTTGCCCTTAGAAACCTAGCCTTAAAAGCAACTCAATCTCCAAATCCCTACTTTTGATTAGGTCAATGGAGAAAATTGACCTAAAATGCCTTCTTCTTCTTCTCCTTCTTTTTCTTCTTCTTCTTCTTCTTCTTCTTCTTCTTCTTCTTCTTCTTCTTCTTCTTCTTCTTCTTCTTCTTCTTCTTCTTCTTCTTCTTTTTCTTCTTCTTCTTCTTCTAGAAGAACTCATAGATGAATAATATAAACATACATTGATTCAAAGACCTAAATAAAGTTTGCTTCAATGGATAAAATTGACCTAAAATTCTTTCTTCTTCTTCTTCTTCTTCTTCTTTTTCTAGATTCTTCTTCTTCTTCTTCTTTTTCTAGATTCTTCTTCTAGAGAGAGAATTTCTTGAGAGGATTTTGGGGTCTTAGATGAATGAGTTAATGACTTAGTTTTAGGGGCCTATTAAGCTTATATAGGTGGTTTAATAACTAACTAACCGACCAACCTTAACCCCTAATTAATTACTAGCTTAACCCCCAAACCTCTCACTTAAAACTTAAACTCAAAATCTGTGTTGACCCATGAGACCACCACCCACAGACCGTGGGTGGGCCTATGGGGAGTACTTCACCTCCATAGCATCTGGACAGAGACTCATCTTGGCAAGCCATATCAGGCCTTGACCCATGACCCCCACCTACAAGGCGTGGGTCCACCTACGACCAGTAGTAGGCCAAGCGTGAGTGGACTGTTTTTGACAGGTTTTAGGGCTGTTTTGGGGTCCTCCTCAAGGACCCTTTTGGTTGGTCCCCAGGGAGTCGTACCCGGACGTTTAACCCCTAAACACCTCATTCTAAGTACGAAAATCATTTTTGCAAGCTTTAATCCTCATACAACATTCCAAAACTCTTATGTAAAGCTCTAGAACTCCCTAGTTCAACTTACGAAGTTTTGGGGTGTTACAAAATGTGCTTATGACTTATGCTTATGATGTATGCTTAGTTTGGATTATAGCTTGGAAGGCCCTTCCAATACATGTGTGACTAAAGGTGAATGTTCCCTTGTCTATGAGAAATAAGCTAAGGATGAGATCAAAAGATGATAGATATGAATGAGGACATAAAGTGCCTTGTTTAGCATGGTTGGGATTATGGGGTCTTATCCATGCATTGCAAAAGCTTGCCTTAAGGTGACTTATGTAGTGTTTGTTTTATGATATGTCAAACTAGATGCATTGATTATGCCTATGACTATGTTGTTATCTCTTATGCTTATTGCCTATATATTATTATGATGTCTCTTATGCTCTTGACTTATGTTATTGTCTCTTATGATTATGGTATATTTCTTATGTTGACTAATGTCTCTTATATTCTTATGTTGGTGATTTATTCTAGCCATCATATTTAGTACATTATTGTACTAACACATACTTTTGCCTACATTCTTATCAAATGTAGGGTTCGATGATACTGACTTCCATCCCCGTGGCTAGGTTCCATTTTTCTCAACACCATGGGTTAAAGGAGACTTTCCTTGCACTTCTTGACTTGCCCTTATCTTTTCACCACACTCCCAACTTAGGCTTTTGGCCTAAGTTGGCTATTCAATCAACCACAAATCAAGAGGATTAAGGGTAGTGGGTTAAGGGAGGTCTAGTTTTCATCAAGTTTCTTCCAAAGAAAAATAAGGCCCAAGGGGTGTTCAAAAGAGGTTCGCACACTCACAAGGTAAGTCACAAAAGAGGTATATGTCAAATTGGCTCACACTCTTCGAAGTTGCCTAAGATCATATCAAGAGATAGCCTTACTTAGTCGACCGGACCAATGGGGTAAATTGTAGGTATTGTCATGCATGGTTCACAGTAAGCTCATCACACAAGGCATCGATACTAAAGTCAAACAAGACTCTACACTTTCGCTAGTGTGTAACGTTCATTGCATGAGAATCGATTTGATACATGGCTAATCATAACGAGATGCAAAGAGTTCATTATTATCTACGTAACTTCATTTGGTCTCATCGTAGCCGTACATTCATGTTCGTTCAATTATGAGCACTATTTAAGTCATCGGTATTGATCAAAACTTAGACTTAAATTTGCTAAAGAACAGCCACTATCAAGTACATACAAGAGGTGGTGAATTTTTTTCCAGAAGGGTAACAATCATTTGCATTTTAAAGTAAAAGAAGCCACAAGCTTAAACCTTCCATGAAAGCAGTATTTACACAATTATAGCTTACAACGTAAATACATAAACAAAACACAATTCACGTATAGCACAAAAAGGTGGGCCATACCCCACCATAGTTAAAAACAATTTGTCCTTAAATGCAAATAATAAAATATCCAGAATGTAAATTAAAGAAAGACATAGAGGGAGGTAAAGAGGGGATCCTGCCTAAGTGGTCGCTCCGTCTGCCTGGACTTAGATAATAGTCCCCGAAGCTACTTCAGAAGGTTCAGTGGCAACTGACTTGCTAAAATTGTCCAACTCATGAGCCACCAAAAAGGAATATATAGCTGTGCAGAATCCACGAGTCCATGAAGGGACAGTGGGATCTCGGGGGACAGATCTCTTGCTAGAACTAGGTGTTTTACCCTCACTTCCCGTCTTGGGAGGATTCACTTCATTTGTATCTTTCCTGAAATTTTTCGCTCTTATCTGTCGAAGGGGAATGATTCTCCCTGCAACTTTAGGTCTAGCCATGTCTGCAAAGCTTTGAGGCAAAGTTAGAAAATATTCGACAAACAAAACAAGGACAATCAGCTGCAGACAAACTTGCCAATCCTTTCGGTGAGTCACTGAATACTTTCGGCGAGCAAGGGGTTTCCCGTCGAAGGTTTCAGTGCAGTGGAGGTTCAAGGGGTGTAGAGAAAGGGCATACAAGAAGACTTTCGATGATTTGCCGAGTGCTTTTGGTGAACTCGCCGAAAGGTTCAGAAACCAACAAAACATATAGCATGAAATTAAAGGTGAGATGGGGTCATTAGACGAGCTGTAGAGTGGTTCAGTGAGCTTGACCCAGCTCGCCAGATGGCCCAACGTGCCTTCATGCAACACACCTTCTCGAATTCAACCCTGTAACCCCCAAAAACAAATTCAAGGCATGCACAACTAAAATTAGGCATAACACTCATGCACAACCCATGTTTTTTCATCTCCTTCAAGGTACAATTTTCAGGAATTAACTATTTAACTCGGTACGGGAAAAATTAAGGTATCTAATAGGCAAATAAATATTTTTAATCCTACCAGAGAGGCCCAACACACATCAACAAGGTAATATCATTGCATTGAGTACAAAATCGATAGAAAGAACTCAGATTTTGGGAACCAACCTTTCTAACTAAAATGGAATTGAATTGCTAGGCAACAATGTAATCCATGTTCCGAGCACAAATCAACAACTAAAAGTACCCCAAAAATGCAAGAAATATAAAAACTAGAGTGCGGATGTGAGTTTGGGAAGATGGAAAAGTGAGGGAAAGGGAATGAATTTGAAGCTTTTAAACCTTTGGCCTGAAAAACCGTCCAGTTCTTGCCCATTCAGCGACATTAGTCAGGATCACCAACGCACTCGGTGTTTCGCCAAGTAGCCACTTACCTCGCTAAATTTTACAGAACATCCAGTTAATTTAGGAGTCCAAAAGGTGGTCTCCATAGGGATCACCGACATGGTCGACGATTCACCAATACTTTCATGTGCTCGCTGAGTTTTATAGACTCCAATGTAAATTGGCCTTGAGTCTAACAACAGTCTATTTTGGGGTCACCGAACCGTTCGGCGATTCGCTGATTAGACCTGTTGGTTTCCTATCTGCACTTTTCGTTCACTATCCACACTTCCATCTACATAATCAACACGCCATTATTTTATCAAAGCAACACAAAGCAATAAAGTGTTTTTGGTTGCCTCCCAAACATCGCCTTAGTTAACGTCGTGGCACGACGCAAGTCCACCTTCAAACCTCATTTTTGGGGTTGACCATAGTGTCACTAGGCAAACCCCCTTTTTGTCTCGAATTTAGGTGAGACAACATCTCACCCATTTGGGTATCTAGCTGCTTGATTGATGTTGAATGGGAGGTGACGGTCTGGCTCAGGGTCGACACATCTTCCTTCATTTCTTTCAAGATCTTGTCCGACTCCTCAACTTTGTTAAGGATACGAGAAAGCATATCCTCAGACCAACCACCTTCCGAATCCTTCAGCTTTTGGTGCTCATAGGGAGGCACATACCTGTCCTTCTCTCCATCCTTCCAGTTAGAATTTTGTTCCCTCCATTCTCTGTCGCGATCCTTCCAACCATCTTCTCTAGCCCAACCTTGGTTACCACCCTGCCTCGGGTAGTTTGAACGGTAACCACCACCTTGGTTGGATAGAAAATTTACCTCCTCATTATATAAGGCTTCAAACTTCATCTCCTTAGGATTTACACACCCGACCCCAACGACATTGACACTACGGGCACCAGCCCTCATGACATTTTTGGATAAAATGTCAAGCTGTGTCATGATCTTGGCCATGTTTTGGTCTCTCTCGTGATCCTTTTCCAGTTACTCCTTGGATAGCTTGAATGTGAGAAGGGAGACCTGGTCCTCGCAGGTGTACCACGCTCTGTTGATGGTTGTCATGCCATTTAGAAGTTGGACTGCTATTATACGGTTGCTGCATCAAGCCTCCAGGTGAAAGTTGGTCAGCAACACCTTTGTTTACCGAGTCCAAACTCCGGTAAAAGTACTGTAGCAGCACGTTATCCGGCAAACCATGGGTTGGGCATTGAAGCACTAACTTTTTGAACCGCAGCCAAGTTTCGTGCAAAGGATCTCCTTCTAGACGCTTAAAGCTTTGGATACTATCCCGAAGAGTCATCATCTTCGAGGGAGGGAAAAATCGCACATTAAATGCGGTGACCAACTCCTCCCAAGAAGTGCTGGATTTGCATGGCAACTCCACCAGCCACTTGCACGCTTTTCCCATCAACGAGAAAGGGAATAACCTTAATCGGACTGACTCCTGAGATATGTTTTTGAAAGAGAATGGTCCGCACACATCTGCGAAGTTTCGAAGATGCTCGTGATAATCCTCATGCTCCAATCCACTGAAAATTCCTTTTAATCGCAACATAGTGCTCGTTATATGAAACACTGCATTCCTTCGGCTGGAGGTAAATGGATGGCCCCAATACCTCCCATGAGATGGGGGTCATTAATGTTGGGCTCTTGGACATCATTGAGATTTCTGATGTCATCTTGGTGGTCCACCTGGCTACCGTTGCTGCCATTAACACTCATGCTTCCTGAAATATTCATAGAAGTAAACAAAAGAAAACAAAAGAAAACTAAAAATTAAGTAGAACTACAACTAAGAAGAACAAAATTTTTACTTAACTCCAAATTCTCAAATAACACCACTCCCCGGCAGCGGCGCCATTTTGATGTTTGCGTAATCAAGACACAACTTCCAATTCAAGTGTCTATGATCGTACAATAGTAATATAACCCAACAAAATGGGTTGGGGTCGAGTCCCAATGGAGTGGTTTGAGAATTAATAGAAAAATAAAATTTATTTCTAATTAGTCATAGCTATAGACATTATCGAATGTAAACATACTAAATCTAAAGGGGGTGACGCAATCGTCAATTATCAATGGTTTTTTTTTTAATTAATTAACAATTAAAAATAGCAAAAATATACGAAAATTGAGATGGAGAGACGGGATTCTTGGGATGTGATAGGAATATGGGATAAACTAAACAGTCGAGTACATGCTTTCGATTGTAAATTGTTGAGTATTTGTGACTAGGCTAGACTATAGTGGGGTAAAGTCTCTCTTGAGCAACTTACCCCGAATCGACTCGGTTTCTCTCGAACACCGAGTTGCCGCTTTAAGCTCATCCTCCACCTTAGCCCATTCACTCTCTCGAGCTAAATGTGTAGGAGAAGGACTAGGATTCACTCTCTCGAGCTAAACCCATGTCGACCCAATACTATCGGCTATCAATTTAGTAGTCTTAGTTTTACTACCTCTCTCTCGAGCAAGCTGAAAACACTAAGATGAAATCGTATTTGCAACTACAACTACTAAATTAAATCATATTTAAACAATAAATAAACCATCAACAAGCAAGACCCAACAAATAATGTAACCGATATTCACAAAATCACACCCCAAGAATTGGGGTTTTAACGAGACATGTAAAACAGATAAAAATTTATACCAATATCAGTTTCCATCAACTGGGTATGAAGTATTAAGTCTTAAAAAACGTTAAGAGTGAAGAATCTTTGAGAACCAAGTCCAATTTCTTGGAGTTGAAACCCTTTGAATCTTCAAGGTCTTAGAAAAAAGTCTCCAAAACCCTCCAAAATTTGAAACTGAAAATATTCTAAGTCTGAATAATAATTGTCTATGACTTGATGTTAAGTTAAAAATTTAAACAAGTATTTACAGTGTTTGAAAATTTGTGCTGCAGTGGATCACTCGGCGCAGTTAGTCGGGATCGCCGATACACTCGGTGATCCGCATTTTGGTCGATTTCATATCCTTCTTGCTTTAGCCTTCAACATCTTTGTGCTTCGAGTCGTTGGGCGATATAGTACTGCTTCGCAGAACTACTCGGTGACACTTGATCTTTCCCTTCGGGGCTCAGCATACTGGAACAAAAGGTGATCTCCAGGCCGATCGGCAACTCACCAACTAGGCTCGACGATCTTCAGGCCTCCATTTCTTCATTTTTTTAGCCGCCTTGTTCCTTCTTACTAAGTAGTGTCCATGCTTTGCCTCAAACTCCAAATACTTGAAACTTAAGGGTTTTCATCAGATATTGAGACAAAATATGCATTTGAGGATACTAATTCTACCAAAATATAGCCCAAAATGAGTCTAATTGGTGGACTCATCAATTATTTACGTTCGAGTGGGAGTTGGTGTTTTCCTCCTTAGATGTGCGCATTTAGATGTGTTGCATGCATGATGGGCTGCTAGTCAAGAGTCGTTTCCTTAAGAGGTGTTTAGAATCATCATTTGAGGACGAATGTTCCCAAGGGGGAGATACTGTAACACCCCATAGTTTAGTAGGCCAACTAGGGCTAAGAGTGAGGGAAACAAGACCCAAGGCAAGTGGGAAAGACCCAAGCCAAGGGTGAAGGCTGCCCCAAACTTGCCAAGCACTTCCCTACCTCACGACCACCACCACAACTCGTGGTGGCTAAGACATCAACTACCTTGAGCTGCCCAAGAATGGCTCACCTTTACGAGCCACTTCACGGCCAATAGTGAAGACCAGGGCTCGTGGGAAGGCTCATGAAGATGCCTTCGACTGTTGGAGGCGAAGACACCATGGCTTAGCCACTGACCAAGGACCACCGATAGGACCATGGCTCGTGGAAAGGACCACAACTCATGGAGCTAGATGTGGTGCCTGGGAGTAGGTTGCCTAGTGAAGGGTAATTTAGGAATGTCACGACCCAAGCCTAGGGCCTAGACGTGACCGGCGAATGGGGAACCCGAAGGAACCCCAAACAAGCCTCATAGCATATCATTACACATCCTTGGTCGCGGAAGCAATTAAAATGACCATAAGCGATAAGCATAATCAAGGGGAAGTCGGGACTAAGGGAGCAAGAAAAGAAGAAGAAGAGAATGATACATAAATACCATAGATGAGTCAAGCTCAAGCATAATACACAACTTGTCTAACACCACCTCTAAACATGGTTACTTAGCGGGGGCCAAGACAAACTACCGGGCTCACCCTCATAGTCAACACATAACAAAAAAGAAGAAGTCTTATAT
>JAJOOO010011803.1:0-28564 GCA_029582685.1 Solanum piurae | reverse complement strand
TTAAAAGAAAGAAAACAAGAACATGGTTCTTATATAATAATTTAATTAAGAAGAAAATGTGTTTAAAAAGAAAAAATAATATACTTATTCGGAAAAAGGACATTTTTGACCCATTTAGTAACTATAGGGGCATTTCTGGACCAAATTATTGACTGCAAGGGCATTTTTGAACCAAAATATTGACGGCAAGGGCATTTTTGAGTCAAACTATAAACGGAGGGCATTTTTATTCCTTTCACATAGTTTAAGGCATTTTTTACCCTTTTCCCAAAAAAGAATAAAGAGGCGACATTGTAAAGTGAGCCAATGGTTGGCCCACACAATTCAAGAGAAGAATAATCTTAGGACATATAAGCCATTACATAAATATTGATTGGTTTTTGGGTCCAATAAAGAAAAGGTACAATCTTAAAGCAAGAGGATACAAAGGCTTAAAGAAAGAAAAAGTAGGAAGTTACAAAAATGCCCTTGTCATAGCCTGCTTGTAGACTCTTCTACTAAGTAAAGTAATGTTTAAGTTAGTATATTTATTTATGGGATAAGGGTCTAAAAAATATCCCAATTTTGGTCGAATTTACTGTTACGATACCAAACTTTCATGAGGACCTATTACCTCCCTAAACTATTTAATACCATATTTTAAACATATATATTTGCCCACGTGGACATAAAAAATAATGCAAATAAATAGTAATGTGTCCACGTGGGCACATATATACCTTTAAAATACACAATTAAATAGTTCAGGGGGTAAAAAATATACTATTAAATAGTCTAGAGAGGTAATAGGTCCTCATGAAAGTTTAGTATCGCAACAGTAAATCCGATCAAAGTTGGAATATTTTTCAGACATTTATCCCTTTATTTATTTATTGAACTTTGTGTTTATTATTTCAAACGCAAAATCTTTTTGCTTCACTCACACGTTGCGTGTCTTCTAGATAGTTCATATATGACTTAATTAGTAGTATTTTAAGGACCCATTTTTATATTTCTTTAAATTGCCGAGAAGAGACTCATTTGACTAAAATGAATTAAGTTATATATATATATATAATAAGAGAGATGTCAAATTGCTTATAAAGTATATGACATTCCTACAAGTCAAGGGTGCATAAGTGATGATAGGTTAATTTGTTCGACAATTTAACAAGTTTGAATTATTTCTCGATTTGTGTGTATGTTATTCTTGCGTAGAGGTCAAGTTAATTTCTGTATCGTTTTGATTTGTGGTTATTATCTTTGCGCAAAGGTTATGTTAATCTTCTATATATCATTTCAATTTTATCGGATGTCCTCGAAAGGACTTGTTCGATAATTTTCTTTATTAGGTAGCATCTTATTTTAAATAATAAATAATTTTCTTGATATTTTATTTAGCAAAACTTATTTTTAAAAAGGGAAACTTGTAAAATTATTCCTAAAAAAAACCCTCTCTTTTTAGTAAAATATTCATGTTTCTTTGTTATTGATTCAAACTGTTTTTTCTCTTTGCTTGAAATTCACTCAGAAATGCATTTTCTTCTCATTTGACTATAGAAAAATAAACAAGGAAAAAAGAAGAAAAACCTAAAAGGAAAATAATAAAAGTATATTCTGATAATATTATGCTTATAGAAAATCTTCTACTAGTTTTTTTTTCCAACTCGTTGCTTCGCATACCTAATCTGATTCATAATGTGTATGATTTATTAAAAGAAGAAGTGTTCTTGATCAAGATTTCATTCACCCGATCAGATTGTACACAATACTTTTAACGAAGATAGATGAATTCTAAATTCTATCAGTCACATTATAACTTTTTTGATGATTTTTCTTATTATAGTAGTTAAAAGAAGAGTGATCAAATTTTCACGAGGAGGCTTTTTGGAGATATTAGGGTTGGTCAAAATCTCGAATTTTGGTATATTCTCCGTTTCTTTTTTTAGTTTTTCATCCAATGTTCGGATTTCATATTAAAGCCCAGACTAAATCTAAATTACGCACTGCAAGGCTCATGTCACTCCCCAAGCCTACACCCTGGACGTGGCCGGCACTCGAGAACCATTGTTGGCCCCAAGCGAACCCTTGACCCGGCTTACTTACTCAACGGAAGACTTTACTCGAGATAAATACTTTTAAAAAAAGTAAACTGAACTGCTCAAAATATAACTTAGAATGAAGTATTATAACATTCACTGTCAAAGTGTCAACTCAAGTCTCAACTTAACTGAAAAGGAAAAGTAAAGACTCATGAACTAACATCACTATCTCTGTCTATGAAGCTTCTAAACAACTGAGATGGACGTCGAAACAAGACCCACGATATTTTAATGAATAAAAATACTAAAAGCAATAAAAGGATCCCCGGAAAGCTAGGAGGCTCACCAACTGACTCTGAGTGCTCAACTGGATCAACGAGGTGCTGGATGTTGATCCTGATTACCTGCGTCTACATCATAATAAGATGCAGGCCAACTGACATCAGTACATTGAATGTACGAGTATACGAGTTGGAATGCTAAACATAACTAAAGCTTGAAAAGAATCTGAAAGAAACACTTACATTGACTTTACTCAACTCCTGAATAACTTAACTCAATATAAAGCAATTAATCATATGCAATATATAGAAAGCTTGTAAAAACAGTGGAAAACAACTTAGTTCGTTAAAGAAAAAGCAATAACAATCAACTTTACTCATATAATAAAGTAATATAGTTTCTGTGGGGAATTCTCTAACCGACGACCACCACTATGAGCCTAAGTGGTGATACATCGTCTTGCTCACGCTGCCAGAACTGTCCTATACTTTACCGTCATATAGAACGCCTTAACTAAGTGGATCCACTAGTCTATGCTAAAAGCATCTTAAAGAGTCATCTAAAAAGTATGATCATTTACTACCCATGATGGCTACATGGTTTATGGACACTTGAGTTAATATGAACTCGCGTCCCCATATTGGTGCTCAATACTACTCCCAAAATATACTTAGCTCATATGATTTAAAATCAAAACTTCTTTCTTTTGTTTGAGATAATTACTCAAAACTTTAGCTTAAAAGCTCTCTTGGAAATCGGTGTTTTCCTTTCTTGTTCAAATGTGAAAACATTTTAAACTCTTGGAAATACTTAGTTCCCTTATAGGTTTTGGAGAAATGAACTCAACTCGTTACTCTTTACTTAACTTGAAACTTAAGTCTTAAAACAAAGTTAAAACGTTTGTGAAAGACTTTTGAAAACTTTATAAACTTCTCTTTGACTTGCTTCTTGAATTCTAGACTTGACTCTTAACTTTCCTTGAATTGAAGTATGAATTCAAGGTTCATGATCTCATGTTTATGGATGATTTCATGATGTTTAGATGTATCGAAGAGTGTTGCAATCAAGTTGAAAACATACGTACATTGCTTAGAAACAAGTACGAAAAGGTGGAGAAGAAATGGGAAGAACTGGCGTCCCTGGCGCTCTGAGAGGCACGGGGCGCCAGCCCTTGAAGTTCAGAACCAGACCTGGGGCGTGCTGGATGGAGCATCACCCCAAGGGTGAAAGTTCAGAGGAACTTTTGAAGGGCGCTGGCTGGCGCGACGCCCCACCCCTTTCCCAAGTGTTCTACGACTTTTCTTGCTCGTTTTTCAACTCTAAACCCTCTAAACTTCAATGGTTCCTTCCCCAAACACTTAGAATCATTTATACCCTCAATATATGATAGATTCAAACCAAAATTACACCCGGAAACATGAATCAAATCGCAAGAAACTCCAACAACACAACCCACAAGAAATTCAAACGAAACTTTCAACAATGTTTATCAAGAACTCAATTTCTAAACTTTCAAAGACTTAAATTCGCTGAATTGAATCATGGTTGGCGCGTGGGTGAACTAACCCAACGCTATGTGATCTCACATACCCCGTAGGATCACCCCTTGACGAAATCCACAAGCTAAACTCGACGATCTTGACGAATCTTGATTTCTCTTCTCCCTTCTCCTCTTTTCTCCAAGCCCTAGTGTGAAACTTCAACTTTTCTAAACTCACTAAATCTGATTTTTACCCCAATTAACTCCTAAAAACGAATTAGAATAATTAGGTAAGGAAAAGACTAAATAACCCTTTCAAAATCCGGTTTAGACTTTCTTTATTCAAACAACCCAACTTTCAAAGAGCATAACTCACTCATACAAACTCGGAATCGCGCAAACTCAGCGGCGTTGGAAAGCTTATTCCAAGAGCTTTTTAACTATATTTGGAAATACACCTAACTCATCCTGAGATAGGAGTTATGGCCGTTTGAAGTTGACCAAAAACTCAACTAACATACTTCACACTTTTCCAGACTTTCATATACTTTCCAAAAATGATACTTTCCCCAACTTTTAACTCCTTCCTAGTTATTTCAATTTGCGAGATGTTATAGTTCATTTGGGGATGACGCTCCCAACAAGATTTTTTCCATACACCAAGGCTCGAAACTCGAGACCTCTAATTAAGGGTGAAGTAATCTCACCACTGCACCACAAGTCACAACCTATATTGGTTATATTCTCCATTTCTCCTCAAGTGTACTAGGTATACAAATGAGTCACTAGAATAGTCCAACAAAGTTAGGTTGCAAAATTTAAGGTAGTCAAATTAAAATACACACATGTAGAACATAATTTGTTATAAAGGTGGCTCAAATGATTTAGCCTTGACTTTCATAATAGATGACTTGAGAGTATTTTATCCTTAACCAGATGTCTCGGGTTCGAGTCCTGGGTATGGAGAAAATCATATTGGGAGTGTCACCTCCGAATGGACCCTGCAGTGCGCGATTCGAATTTAGTCGGAGCTCAAATGTGGGCTCCGGACACCGAGTATGAAACCAAAAAACAAAGTTCGAAACTTTTTGTCCGTGTTTGCAGGAAATTGATCTTGTGTATTGAGTTTATTTATTTCCCCTATGTTGTTTACGAACTATTACACAAAGTAGAGTTCATGATTTACTCAATGTGCACTCAAAAAATATCAACCGCGTGTTTTCTTGACATAAAACAAAAGTTCTTTTTTATTTCTTTAATTACATTTTATTTTGTAAGAAAAAAATGTGAATGTTTTAAGACGTGGAAATTTAGCAAACTAGTGTACGGTACTACTTTAAGCACTGATCGCCCCAAATAAATTGACAAAACAATGACACAAAAAACAATAAACTTTTTTTTGGTTTTTAATCGTGAAAATGATCTCTTATAATCACGTACTTGAAAAATATGTAAAGATTGTAGAATTAAATTTCTCCTTTTTATCTGATATTCAATACTTATTTTAAGACTTGGTTAACTTATATTCTCGTAGAAAAGTTTCATTTTTGAAATACAATACTTTTTATCAAAAAGCAATTTTTTTAAAACTTGAATTAAAAATTAATTGTTTAGAATATAAAAACTACTTTATCACCTACCACAATTTTTAGTGGGGCACAAATAACACTTGTGAGGTACAATGCAAGGACCAAACACATGATAAAAAAGAGTATTATGGTCCCAATTTTTCCAATTAGCGGACCTAATTTGTTACATCAAGAACCAAGAGATTTAGATATTTGTGATGTTATTTTGTCATATGATATATATTCCACGACTCAATGTTTTATCGAATGGACATTTAAGTTTGGACACAATTTGTTTAGGATAAAGTTATTCGTACGATAATTAGCATATCCACATGCAAATAAGAAATATTCTTGTTTGACTTAGTACGTATGTATGGATTTCAAAATTAGACAAGAAGAATAAATTCTGATGAAAAGTTTAAGATAGAACTTCAAGTGATTTTTTTTTTAAAACTAAGCCCCTTTCAATATAGTTTAATTTATTATAATATAATTAGACTCTATATTAAATTTAAGAAAGGCTAAATGCATGTCTAAGTTTAAAACAAAATTATTTGAAGTCACCAACACGTAGACCAAAGTAAAGTTGGTGACTTATATTAGATGTGTTAAATTTATATTAGATGAAAATAACTTGTCTACTTGCCTAGCTAGTATATTTGTTGGCATTTTCTTAGTTATTAAGGTATTCAATTATTTCTTAGTTATTATATAAGGTACTCAAATTTCAACCAAACCCATGATGCCAAATATGAAGAAATATAGTAATGTCAAAGGTTTTGGTGGATTGAAAGTATTTTTCAATCCTTAATTTTAATAAGATTTTCGATTCTATTTTGAGAATAAAGTTTATGTTGATCACTAGCGATCAACAAATTCTATATTTAAACAATAAAATACAACACTAATTTTATTTAGTAACACAGAGTACTCCTAGATAATTTCATATTTTAAAAAGTGGAAAGGGAAGGGTTTACATTCAAATGAGATTTTATGTCTCAGATCTAGATTAGTCTAACTCTACAACAAGTATTACACATCGAGTGAAAAATAATGAAATATCAAACATTAACACATACACTAGTAATTTTTAAAAATTCAAACTAACACAATTATATAGCAACACTAGACATGCCATGTGGTTAGTCAAATAGAGCTATCATTATTTTTTAATTCAAGAAAGAGAATCTAGATTAGTAGGGCAAGTTTTGATAAGCTATCTTGGTTTTTAGTTTAATATATGTACTCCACTAATATTTATATTTGATAAATATATCTTCCTTCTTAATTAAAAATATCTTAGATATAATATCACACCCATATAACTTTTGTAGATCTTTATTTTAGCTTCATGCCTTCTTTGTATTGATATTTACTCATATGATATATTTATATCAAATTCTAAGAAAAAGAGAAAAAACTAATAAAAAAAAATATTTATATCAAATCAATAAATACATAATATATATTTATATATAAATTTTTAATTAACACTTTATCATAATTAATTAAAATGTATTCTTATTTTTAAAAAAATTATAATAAATTTATATAATTTGATGTAAACAAGGAGTAAATTATACTCATTGGAGTAGGAGGTTCCTTAGCCAAATGTACTTCCTTAGCCAAATGTACTTTTTTAGAAATATATTAAAGAAAGAAGTCTTCCCTTAGTTTATTTGGAAGTTTTATAAGTTGTCTTGATGTGCCCATGTGAGTCCTTAGTTTATTTGGAAGTTTTATAAGTTGTCTTGATGTGCCCATGTGAGTAGTTTTTGGAATTTCTTTGCTTTATTCAAACGGTTTAAGTTATTTTGAGATTAATTATTTTAAAATTATTATTTTATTTAAATATAACATAAAAAATATTTTTTTCGTCTCATTTTATATGTCACATTTTTACTTTGCACTTGCATTAAAAAATGATGTAACTTTATCATTCTATCCTTATTTAATGTTTTCTTAAGTCAACTTTATAATAATGATAAATACATTTTCAAGATTAATTAACTACTCTATCAAGGGTATAATAGGCAAAATATGGTAATTTATGCATAAATTTTATAAAATGACAAGTATTGTAGTCTATCTATTTATAGAAAGGAATGACATATAAAATGGAACGGAGGGGGTAATATTATAGTTCTAAAGTAGTTATTTTACAATTTTATCCCAGATAAAAGGAGAGAAATTCATTTTAAATTAATTTTGAGATTAGTTATTCCTTATTTGTTGCGTATAAAATGAGCCTTAGTTTCTTCTAGATAAAATGGCAGATCCAAGCACGTTGCATACGTATTCACAAAAAACTAGTATTTTTTATTTTTTTTATATACATAATATTTGATTTTAATGAAATTATTTTCCTTATTTCAATTTATGTTGCAACGTTTGAATTTTAAGAATAAATAATTTAATTAGACTATAAATTTAAATATATATATTGATCTTTAAATATTTTAAAACAAAATTTATACATTAATATAAAAAAAATACTATATATTAAATCAAAACTATAAACACTCTTAAATTTCAAATTTTAAATTCGCTTCCAACAAAAATAATTAACAACTTATGACATTACTCGTAGTGAGTATTTCTAGAAGGCACTCATTTGACTAAAATAATAAGCAAATATAGCTTACATAAGAAGACCAAACATTAAAAGAGTTATTAATCATAAAGAGTCTCCGGAAAAGTCCAAAAAAAAAGTTAGGTTGCACAATTTACGTTAATTAGGTCTTGATGGAGATATTTTATTAGTATAAGTAATAAAACTTATAATATGTGTAACACTCTAAATTATTAAAAGAAAATTAATAAATTTATTATGTTGTTGTATAATTTACGTATGCTATGTATAAATAATTAGTGTTTGTTCTATTATACGTGCATCAGAGCTAAACTAACACGTGAACAAACCGACCTAAGAGTATGGTCTTGTTAATAATGTAAAATATTTTATATTATATGATAAGTATATTATAGTATTAGAGATGAGGTAGTGGGTATCATTAGTGTGGATAAAATATTTTATCTCTCATTCTCATATTCTAACTTATTATTAAAAGTGTTTAATGTCATCTTATTTGTCATAATTTGACCTAGGATTTAATTTTCAAATATATTATAGTATGTATATAATTATTAAAGCTTTTAATTAAGCAAAGATAATAGGGAATATTATTTTAATAAGTTGGGATTCACTATTAGAAAATTATTAATTTTTTTACGAAATTAAAGATTTCGTACAAATATTCCTCCAAAATTTTATAAAAATTAGCAATTACCTGATAATGACTTGAATATTTGGTAATTTACAAGTACACCATCCTATATGGGAGTTGTGTAAATTGACTTTATATGTATAGCCCATGTGGGCATGTGAGTGGTTCTTTGAATCTCTCTTTGCTTCATATATATTCTATGAAACCTTAATTTCTTGTCTTCTAAATGGTCATAATTTTTAGGTTTAGTCATTGATGGCATTAGTAGTTCCAAGAACCATTTTTCTATTGGTCTAGTTAGGAGTTTTTCTAGATATTATTAATGCCCACGGACTACTTTATATTGACATCTTTTATTTTACACGCCCCTTAAAAAGGAAAAATCTTTTTCCCCAGAAAATTTGGCTAGAATTTGGCCAGAATGATATTTTATCTACGTTATTTTACCTTTTTAAACATTTTTACCCTTTTAATTTTAATACCTTTTAATTACTAAAAATGGAAAAAAGATCAGCTTATTTTAAAATAATTTTTTTATAGTTTTTTTAATTTTCTAGCTAAATTCTGGCCACATTTTCTGGCTATTTAGCACTTTCCCCTTAAAAAATTATATTAGCCTATACTTGTTATGTTCGGCTTCGTAAGAGTCAATTTGATTAATTTTTGAAGCAAAACTAAATTGAATTTAAATTTTAAATTTGTATATGAAAAATATACAAGTTGTAATCGTTCTCGTATCAGTATAATGAGAGAATACATCTTAAAATGTTGATCAATATTTATATAAATTGACTCTCAAGAAGTGAAACGTGATAAGTAAAAACGAACATGGAGTATATTACCTTTTGGGTTCTTCTAGAAGGCATTTGACTAAAAGGATAAGCAAGTAGGGTTCTTAAAAAGAGAGGTAAGAGTGCTTATAAAGTAGTTGTAGGTTAATTAGTTTGCATGTGGTAGCATTTCATGTGCTTTGTTCTTTCACTTTAATTATTTAATGTAATGAATGATGTGTAGAGCATATTATAGGCAGAAATTCAACTTCTTTGAAAGGTGTTAGGCACTTTGCCTGCCTAATACTCCTTTGACTTGCTCATGTTATACATATCAATCAGGGTTATGGTGGGATTGATATAATTCATTTATCTTAATTAGAGTTTTAAGTTTAAATTTTGAGTATTGAAAAAATCTTGCTATGGAGCACTCTCTTTTAAATAGGCCGTATGCGATAAAAAATTGAATGTAACATCTCAAGTTAAGACAAAAAGTTTCATATCGGTAAAAACACAGAGATATTGGGTATATAAATAAACATGCTTTATCAATTAGTGACACATTTTAAAGTCGTACGGGCCTAGACCCAGAGTGGACAATATCACTAGCGGATTGAATCGTTATGCTAAATTAGTCTAGACTTTAATTAGTGGTGGAGTCAAAATTTAGTGGGATGGGCTGTTACACTTAATTAGTCTAGATTTTAATTAGTGGTGGAGTCATAATTTTAACTATAAGAGGATATAAAATATCAAGAAGTAAACACATGATTCATTAATAAGTTTAAAATATGAAGAATCAAACACATGAAGAAGTTAAGAGGATTCAACATCTACTATATATATAAAAACAATAATTTTAACCTTGAATATACAATGTAACTTTTCGTCGAAGGGGTTCGTATAACTCCCTTGTTCCCATATAACTACGGCGTCCCTCACCCTAATACGAATACTGAATATCAAGTGAGAAGTCGAAAAAGAAGGAACTAATCCTAGATTAACCTTTTTGTGGAGGCCTGGCCTTGTTACTTATTCTAGGCCCAATATCACTATAGTGGGCTGGGCTGATTCATAACATAAACTTTTTAGACTATCAGCAATAGCTACAATGGAACAATTTTATTATTTATTTCTCTTTTCCTGCTAGGAAGAAAAATAGAAAAGGATAATCATATAACTAAATCATGACACACACGAAGCACAAAAAAAAAAAACAAATTAAGGATGTCATTTAACGGTCAATAAAGTGAAAAAAATCAAGATCTTTCTTGGAGGGTTTTTGATGCCTTGAGGCAAAATAAGTTTTATGATGATCCGTCGATAATAGAGCTTTATTTTTTAACGTGACAACTATTTTTGCAAGGGATAAAAAAATAAATGACAGCGCGAAATGATCCTATTTATCTCCCAATAATGTTTACTGGTCCTACTTGGACTGGGCTCAGATATAATGCATTTAATGGCCCAGCCCAATATCTCGTCATTGGTCTGATTTATTAGTTGGCCCAAACTTAAGACTGTCATCTTAGGGAACATGGATTAATTGCAATTGGCAATATGGTGAACAAATGTTGTGTCAAAAGAAAGAGAATTTTAGAAATAGGATAATGTTTTATATCGATAACTGCACTCTAATTCCTTTGCTATGAAGGTTGCGATTTATATATTTTTGTCAGTTTGTATATTTCGCTTGCGAATATACAAATAGGGCAAGTATATACAAATTTTATATTTATACATATTTTTCAGAACTTCGTTTGTATATTTCGCTTGCCAATATACATACAAGGTAATTTATTATGATATTTTCATTAATCGTGTAAAAATAGCTAGGATAAATCTATACAAAATTCTGGATTTATACAATTAGGAACCGAATTATACAAATTCTGAATTTATACAAATCAGACGAATTATACAAAATATGTGAATAGCAAGAATTGGGGAAACTGTAGCTGCGAATTACAAGTTTCTTAAACTGTAGCTATAGTACCTAATATAGGCTAAATTCTTGCTATTCTGCATAATTTTCTTTTAAAAGAAAGATTAATCTTAAAAGTTGTCCATCCAATTGCTTAATAATAAGGACAAATTACAGAAATCACATACTTTTAAGACAAAACTACAATCTATCCCTTAAAAGTTTATAATTACAGAAATCCCTCAAAACGGATACAACAATATAAGCGCTGATACATTAATTTGATGCGCGAGATACATTAATCGTTAAGTAAGATACATTACATTTTATACATGATACACTAATCTGATGTACATTTTATACATGATACACTATCTGATGCGCGAGATCTATACACTAATCTGATGCGCGAAAATGAGGGATTTTGGAAATTTGTAAAACTTATAGGGGATAATGATAATTAATAAGTAAACTAAAAGGTGAGATTTCTGCAATTTTTCCTAATAAAAATCATTCCATTTCGACAAAAGACTTCACATTCAACTTTCATAGCTTTTGGTTTGAGTTGAATGTATGAAACTAGGAATGGTCGGTCGTATTTGACATTCAAAGTCAATTAATTTTGTTTTGTCTTTCAAAAGTCATTTTATGATTATCCAACTTTGCCTAGTTAACTTTCATGATTATTTTAATTAAAAATATAATTTTTCGTATCTATTGACGTTGTGACAACTCTAAATTTTTAGAAAAAAATATTTAAAATTTTAAATCAATATTTTGATATATTGAGGACCCACTCATTCTAAATCGGACCCAAATCTTGACCCAATTCACTTGAAATGGGTTGAATATGTAAAAGATGTCCTTAATAACATTTCACTAAAAGAATATGATGGTTAAATACTATTAAACTACATGTTCCATCGCTTGTACAAACAACCTATTGGGTTATTCCTCATTTAAGGTATTCATTGTTGGAATTAATTGAATGAATGTTAATTGTTTATAACTTGAAAAAATATAGTATCTTGACCTAAATATCGATGAATGAAATAAAAGAATGATATTAAATTATATAGGTAAGTGCACAAATAACTGTTTAAACAATCTTTATTTAAAACTCAATCAAAATTCATATATATAATTATAAATTTATCCTCTTCAAAATCATATTTGAGACCTCAAATCTGAAGTTCAAATTTCATGCTTTCAAATTCAAACTTCAAATAAAATTCATTTAGCACAAGAAAGGAGAAATCAAAATATAAGAATTACACATGAATATAATATTTCATTTAGTAGAGCAATAAATAAATTACATTAGTACAATATAACTATACCTTAGTCGCAAACATATTGAGGCTCACTATATGGATTTTTACTTTTTCAATTATTGAGCGAATATATATATATATACACACGCATCACTTACACCAACAACTTAGGTGAAAGAGATGCACTATGATCTGACTTATCCGCGGCCTCCCCAGTGGCCACAATATTCCTAAATCTAAAGAGTCTTTTTCTGTAAAGCTATTTTGAAAAATAATCGTTTCTTGTATAACAAGAAATGCTAAGATATAAATTTCTATCATCCTCATTTTTCTTCTTAATTTTTTTTTATTATTGTTGGAGATTTTAGGATGGTTGTATAATTTTTTTTTTCATTTGTTAGAATTTATAGTGTGTATGGCTTGGTAGGGGGCATGCATTTACTAAGTCAAAATGTGGAAAAAATAAACATCAAAGAAATTTTGGAAATTTCATTTCTATTTGAACGCGGTCAAGAATATGAGATTTGTAATGAATTAATATTACAAATCAATTTCAACCTCCAATAAAGTTTTTTGGATTTAAGCTGTCTTTTTAATTTTGGTTTAACTTAGCAGATCAATTTAGAATTGTCTCTACTCAATGATCATGTAATAATTTGGAATGCCAAACTCAAAGATGTGGAGTTTTACACAAATCAATAATCAATGAAGGTAGTTCAAATAAAAATACTTTATATAATCTAGACAAATACGGTTGGAGTACGGATGGATTAGTAAAGAGTGGAAGCAGGGGCGGCTCAACATACTTGGAGGCCTAAAACGAAATTTCAATTAAAGGCCTAAAATCTTTTAGCTGATGCAATTATTATATAAATTGTTAACATTATTCTATAAATAAGAAGCTGACAAAACTGCTTATAAACCTTTTTTTTTGTTTAAAAACACATTAAATAAGTCGATCTAAATAGGTTTGTAATTCACTTTATCCAAAACATGATTTTTACTATTGATTCATATTTTTAATAGAGCTCTAACTTACATATAGTATAAAAGGGGTCTAGAAAATTACAACGCGAGAGTTAGTGAAAAGAATGTAAGAAGACAAAACAACATTTTTCTTGATTTCTTCTATTTGATTGAGGTTAAAGAGAATAAAATAATATATATTTTTTAAAGAAAAATACATTTATTTTAGATAATTAATTTTTTCTATAAAAATAATTAACACATAATTTATCGTGGTAAATTAGAGGCCCCCTAAAATTGGGGGCCTAAGGCATATGCCTAATTTTTATAAGCATTGAGCCGGCACTGAGTGGGAGTGGTGGGATGAGTCAATAATTAATGTATAATGCGGTTTATGAAACTTATTTTTTCTTATCTAATTTAATAGGATAAGTCATTTGTATCATTACTAACGAATTTGTTTTCTTAAGAAATTAAAAAATCTTAAAAGTATTATTTTCCTTCGTACGAAATAACATGTATTTGGTTTGAAGGAAAATATTTTCCACAAAACCAAATATTTTTCCGGAAAATAAGTAATTTTCTAACTTATTTTCTTTGGTTATAACTTATAAGCAAGGACAATATTTTATCTCAAGAGCATTTAGATACAATCTGCGCAAATATTATGATATTGAATCACCTTTAACACATATAAAAAAATGGAATCCTTCGTACCAACCACACCCAAAAAAGTTTCAACACACCCCATCACCATCCTACTTAGCTTAATTTTCTCTTGGTCCTCAAGTAACATCTTTTCTTTGCCCTTCAATTTACATGGAATGAATTTATTGATTGTTTATTCACAATAATAGTTTTGAATAATTTTCCTTTAAAATGTGTTATAAGATAATCTTTTTTTCCCCAAAGGACGACCTACTTATTGATCAAGGACTAATAAAGACTTTAAATTCAACAAGCATAAGTAATGCCAACCACTTCATTGCATCCTACTAAAGATTAATACTCCCTTCGTACATATAAGTATCATTTTAGTTTATTTTACGTTCATTAAAAAATAGTTACTTGCGCTCCAAGAGTAAATATTAAAGAGGAAAAAGACCCATTAATTTGAGGGTTGATTTTGACATAGCTAGACACACCTTAAAATATATTTTTTCTGTCCTGATTTATGTGATACAATTCAGATTTTGAAGTTTAGATTTCTTAATTTTAATCCTGAACTCAGACAAAGAATCTTAGAGTTTTTAAAAATAAGAATAAGATATTTGAAACAAGAAGTTGAATGATAAGTCATAATGATTTTTTTTCTATCCTAATTTATGCTCCAAGAGTGAATATTAAAGAGGAAAAAGACCCATTGACTTAAGGGTTGATTTTGACCTGCTAAACACGCTTTAGAATATATTTTTTCTATCCTTATTTATGCTCCTAGAGTGAATATTAAAGAGGAAAAAGACCCATTAATTTGAGAGTTGATTTTGACATAGCTAGACACGCCTTAAAATATATTTTTTCTGTCCTGATTTATGTGATACAATTTAGAATTTGAAGTTTAGATTTCTTAATTTTAATCCTGAACTAAGACAAAGAATCTTAGAGTTTTTAAAAATAAGAATAAGATATTTGAAACAAGAAGTTGAATGATAAGTCATAATAATTTGTTTTCTATCCTAATTTATGCTCCAAGAGTGAATATTAAAGAGGAAAAAGACCCATTGACTTAAGGGTTGATTTTGACCTGCTAAACACACCTTAGAATATATTTTTTCTATCCCAATTTATGCTCCAAGAGTGAATATTAGAGAAGGAAAAAGACCCATTGATTTAAGGGTTAATTTTGACCTGCTAAACACGCCTTAGAATATATTTTTTCTATCCTAATTTATGCTCCAAGAGTGAATATTAAAGAGAAAAAAGACCCATTAATTTGAGGGTTGATTTTGACCTAGCTAGACACGCCTTAGAATATATTTTTTCTGTCATGATTTATGTGACACAATTTAGATTTTGAAGTTTAGATTTCTTAATTTTAATCCTGAATTCAGACAAAGAATCTTAGAGTTTTTAAAAATAAGAATAAGATATTTGAAATAAGAAGTTGAATGATAAGTCATAATAATTAACAGTTCAAAATATTTAAAAAAAATATAAAAAATTACAATAAAAGAAAAGCTCGTTTAATTAAATTTGAACGATGAGAGTAGAATAGTCTTGCATATGTTGGGAGTGTTGAGCGAGGTAACTCAAGAACAATAAACTATTAAACATTGTTTCCAAAAGATATATTAAATGAGTTGGGAATCGAAGAATGGTGTTATGGTACATTCAAATGTTCTTTTAGTTATACGTCTCCTATATAGAATATCATGAGTATAATATAACACAAAAAATGATAAATGAAAGGAAAATTTGCATAAATTCACTAGCTTAGGAGCTAATTACTTAGATAAACTCTAGTTTGTAATATTACGTATCTTACCAGATTTTGATGCTTCCAGATACATTCAGATACGTCCAGACACATGTATCTCACGATATGAAGTCAAAATTGTTCTAGATACATTGTATCAAAGTAGATTCATATGTATCTGAGATACATAACAAATTTCGTTCTCCTCTCTCCGATCTCACTCGCCACTCTTCTATGTATCTAGTATCCCGATACATGTGAATCACACTAGATACATGTATATAGTGTGTATCTAGTGTTATTCGCATGTATCTGAGATACATAACAAAATCTCACTTGCCTCCCTCCCCATCTCACTCGCTTCACTCCATATTTTAGTGTATATATATGGTAGCAAAAATACATGTATATGAGTGTATCTTTCTCAATATATAGTAAGAAACTGTTAATCAGTGATAAGATGCGTAATATTTTGAATATATAGGTAATAATAATATATATGATAGTGAAGTACGTCTAATTAGGTGGGTTATCTCGTAGTACTCCAAGATTTCTTTGCTAGAAGAAATTGCCTTGCAAATTGTATTAGAAAATCTAAATTTCCTAAATGTAGAAAAAAGTGACATGTTAATGAATTTAAAACGATAATGTTCAATGAGGTTGGTAATTGCTCAAGTCTTTCTGAAATTTCATGAACTTTTCTATAATGTTTCTTTTTTCATTTATTTTTACTAATTCAAGGCCTCCTAACAAAACATATTCCTATAAATTTTAACCAAAATAATAAGAAGAGAAGAAACTTTATTTTAACTTAAAGAAATGAAGATTAATTATTTTTAACTTTAATCATCGCTGTGGTGCCGTAATTTTACTATCTCTAGAAAAATCACATTTTTTGAAATGTTCTAAGTATAAAACACTAAAAGAAAAATACTTAGAAAAGAGTCGCCACTTAATTTTTTAAAGAAATTAAGAAAACTTATAATTTTCAAAGATTTAAACAGAAAAAAATCATTTGAAAATACCAAAGAGGGTTCGGGGTTCAATTTACACTTCGAGAAGGGTTTAAGCATTCGAAGTGCCCGCTAACATGCGGTTGACCTGCGACTTGACTAAAACAATTTTTGACTAATTCTTTGGGAAAATGATTTAACATAAAAATAATAATTTATAATATTTGATTAACTTTAAGAAAACAATTAAATAAATGACACACTTTATTATTTTTATTTTTTAGAGAAAGAGACCCAGAATAGAACATTTGACTCGAAATACAAGTGATTAGAATTTTAATAAAACTAGATTAATTAGAATTTATTTGACTTATTTTGAAATAGTAATTTCACCAATTTAATAAACTAAAGCATGAAAATCGTTTTGAATTGATTGGAGAATAAAAGTCTTGACAAACTCTTTTTGAGAAAATGACTAAATATTATTATTATTTTTTATTAATTGAGAAGGTTGTGACTAACATTTATTTTTTAATTTATTTGAGAAAAATACTTTAACTTACAATAATTTTAACGTGAGTAAAATATGATTAAGAAAAAAAAGCATTAAAGAACATCTCTTTTAAAATACAAAAAGTTTAACTTAATTGAAGATATAAAACTTTTGACCAATATACTTGATCACTAAAATAAAGGAACACAAGACATGAAATGTATTAAAATTAAACCAACACAAAGAAAATAGTTTATCTTTCGGGGAGTTTGATTAAGCTAATTAACAATTCTAAAATTAGCGTTAAATAACAAACAATAAATAATCACAATTAAATAGTTTGAGAGTAAGGAAGAGATTGAATTTGGGCCCTTCTTGGGCCAAATTCGTTGCAAATTTTTGGGTCTTAACCCAATCCCGTTTTTGTATACATCGATTGTATATCAGTGTATATCTATGCGTATATCAGCTCTTTTCATGTATATCTTGCTTCCAAACACCTGTACTTCGCCTCAGCCCTCTATTCCTGCGTTTTTGACCTGTAATTTTCTGTATAATGAGTGTATACTGCTGTATACAATATGTATACAGCCCATTCTTGGGCTTTCGAATTAATTTCCAGCAGCATGTTGGGTCTCTGGGGCCTGCAACAGCTTTCAAATATTTGGGGGGGGGGGAGGGGCTGACTCGGAGAACAAATGGATTTGGACCTTCGTGGCTCGTTTCGAGATGCAAAGGAGGAAGGAAAAAAGAGACCACAATGGGCTCACCACGAATTTACATGCAATAGAAATAAGCAACTTATAAGTAACAACTCACATTAATTAAAAGTAGGAAAATAAAGATGCACATCTTTGTGCTACTGTCCAGACTCCAAAAATATCACAATGATGACACAAATAAATCTTATTTAATACTTATCAAGACTAGAAACCAATAATTTGGGCATGAAGAAACACTAAACACAAAACACATTTAAGAACCGAAGGTTATTAGGTAGTAACAACTAGCCATCGATATTAACTAAACTTAATCTCTAAATGACAATTCCTAACAAACAATGAAGAAGAGGAAAGGAAGCAAATTGTTAATCACAAACCTTAGGGTTAACAATTTCATCAATGCCAATAATTACAAGCCTCTTAGGGAGTTAGAGAAAACAACAAGAGATGTCAAAGAGAGAGAAAAAAAAATAAAAATCTTGGGGATTATTCTCCAATTAATCTCCAAATAGATGAATACTATGAATGCATTTGAATATCAAACAAAACTGCCGTATTGGCTTTTACCCAAATAAACCATGAAACATTTACGGAAGACCCAATATACACAAAATACATATGCTTTATATATGGGAAATCCACTACTCAAATTAATCCGACATAACAAAGAGCAAGCAATGAATGCTTAAGTAATTAGGAGGCTGTTCTGCTCACTTGAAGTCAACTAACTACTACATAAATGATAGGATCCAAATCAGAATATATCAAGGACGAACGAATCCAAAAATAAATAAATATGGTTCCGAATGATTCAAGCACGGCAAGCTAAATGATGATATAACAGACCCCAAACCAACAAGAGAAAAGGAGAAAGAGACAGCCAAACCAATCTAGACATAGATAGGAAAATTCAGCTTAGAATGACTCTAAATGAGGACGAAAGCAACATACAAACAGAGCTTTGTAAGAATAGCCTAAATTCGACAAGGGAAATCAATGCCAAAACAAATATTTTAGTAACATAACAATGGACATCTTATCGACTCATTTTATCATTTCAACCGAATCAAACTCGTCACATGCTAACTAGTCAGGAAGACTATCAAAGGAATAAACAACCAACAACATTAGAAAAAAAAGATTCTAGAGACACAAAACTTAATTAGCGACCAAACACAAACAAATGATTTCTAATCTTGTATATATCATGTTAGAATAGGAGAGATGAAAAATAAATAAATAAATAAATAAAAAAAATAATAAAAAAATTACCTTTATGTGAGCAGCGAACGGGAGCAAACGAGTTGGAGAGTAGCGACTTCCACCACAAAATCCAAATACGACTAGAAAACAAGAAATCCGGGAAGGACTAGAGCGACTATGTTTCGGAATTTAGAATCAAAGGGTTAAATGTGAAATTCTAAAGTGTAAAACGACTATTGCCGAAAACTCAAGCTCCAAACCAAAAAAATCCCCCTAACAGTGATTAAAATAGATGAATATATAGATGGATATTAGGGGGAAATCGCGTGAAATTTCAAATTTTTCTACCTCTTTTCAAGACAACAGTGCGAGGGATTTGGAAATCCCTTAGAAAAGGGGAAAAGAGCGGTGATGTGATCGATGCGTGATTTGCTTGCCGGATCTCTGGGTTTGCGTCTGGAAGAAAGAGAACGGGCATGGGCAGTGGGGTCGGGGTGCTGTTGGAAGCGCTGATTTGCAGCGAGAAAGAAGAACAAAGAAAAAATGGGGTAGGTATTTATGTACGTATTGTATGTATTGTTGTTGTTATTGTAATGGGTTTAGGGTTGGGTTGGTTTGGTATTGCTGATGTATGTTATTTTGTTGAGGTGGGCTTGAGTTAATGGGCTGGCATGGTATTATTTGGGCTGGGAATTGGTAATGGTTTAAAGAGGAATTGGGTCGTGGGAACAGGCCCATTTTTGGTCTTTTTAAAGGGTTAAGAATAGGATAAGCAATTGACTAAAAAATTGCAACAAGACAGATTTTCATAAACTAATTAACGAGCTTCTTAATCTTAACGACATAAAATAATTAATTCGATTGCAAAATAATTAATTTAATTACAAACTAATTAACTCAAAATTATAACTATAACTTAGACTAAAGTAAATTAATAAGATATTTAACTAAGATGTAAAATCTTTTGCGATGATTTTCAAATATTTATAAAATATACTAATTATATACATAACTATATATATATATATATATACACATATATATTGACAAAACTCACATAAAAGTAACTCGAGAAATATTTTGAATTTCATAACAAAAACTAATTAACTCAAAATTAGCTATCACTAAAGAATATAAAATCTCTTTGAGACGATTTTCGGATATTTATAGGATACACTTATTTCACACATAATTACATAAAACATATATATTATTTTTTTTAAAAATGACAAAACTATTTAAAATAACTCGCAAACTATATTATATATATATATTTATTTATTTTTGAAATTTTATAAAAACTAATTATTTTAAAATCATTTGAAATTGGAGAAGCTCAATGATTAATTTATATATTGGAGGGCCAAAATTGGGTGTCAACAATCGCATTACTAGTTATACAAGATCAAGTGTCCATTTTTCACAATAGATGTATACACAAAGCCTCTAGAGGTATAGGAATGTGGCCACTGCTGGCTGTTTCAGCTCGGCGGAGACCTATGCCACCTCCACCACCACCACCAACGGGCGGGCCAATAATTGGCCAACGAGCTAGGTCAACATTATTCCCCCCCCCCCCACCTCCATATTGAACGAGTCCTGTAAGGGTACAAATGACCTTAATGAACGATTTTAAAATTTTTGTTTTGTTAATGTACCAAAAATAAAGATAATTGTTGTTAGTTATATCCATTTTGTATTTTGTAATTCTCTTAAGAAATACTAATAATTATGTGTTTATTTTATTAAATTATCCTTATGAATGGTACTTTGGAACTTTACTAAAATCGTAGCCTCAACAAAATTTAAATTACGAGAAATGCAACCTAGGAACTAATCTTAATCCCTATAACAATAATTTGCTCATACTATTGAGTCCCCTAATCATTAGTTTAACCTACTAATTGTTTCATGCCCGTCCAGTGGATCAGTCGGTTCGATTTGGTTTTATGTATTATCGGTTCGGTTTATTGATTTTTAATTTTTAAATACGTTAAATCAATAACCAAACCAATAAGCGATCTTTTATCGGTTTTCGGTTTATCAGATTTTGTCCTTAACAGTTCGGTTTTCAGTTTAACCAAATAAGAAAATACTTATAAAATAAATATATGACTTCTCTAATAAATTTGACGCGACAACACGATAATGGAATGAAAAAACTATACAAATGTAACAAAAAGAGAAATTAAGAGGAATGAGGTTCTTACTTTAGATTTTGACGTTTTGTATAAAGTGAAGTTGTGAACTAAAAATCACTTTGAAGTGTTGAAGGCTAAAGGATAAAGACAGTTACTAGTAAGGTATTGAGATTAATACATAATATTTATGTACAAGTAAATGTGGTAAATTATTAGTCTTAAATATGGGTTATCGGTTTACCCAATACCGAATATTAAAAATCAATACTGAACCGATAGCCCTATCATTTTTGTTTTATAAAACCATTAAAAAAACGTTAATCTAATAACCTAATAACAATAAACCAGCAACACTTTTTTTGATTTGATTTATCAGTCGGTTTGGTTTTGACACACCCCTAAATTACGTCCCATTCATTAATTTGGGCAAATCATTTTCTCCATTACTTCCAATATTTTACTTATCATTATTTGTTTTCATTAGAGTAACTCAAATTCTTCCAAAGAAACGGGACATTTACAAGGTTTCTTTTGATCCTTATATTATTCTTCTAACAAATAAAAAGAAAAAGTTATAAACCATATTCCCAAAACCTCCAAGGCACCAACAATAAGAGCATGCTCCTAGATGGTTGTTACGTATTGTTTCATAATGTATCTTATCATATTGTATTGTATTGTATTATATTATATCGTACTGTATGTATTGCTTAAATGAATATAATGTTTGGATAGATTGAATATAATCTCTACTTCTTTTGCTAATAACAATATATTAACGGACTGAATCTCTGTAACAATCTGATCCGTCGTTTTTTAAATACAACTCATGGGAGCCTCAAATTTTTTCTTGAACTTCAGTGCCCAATTAAGAATTACACATGAATATCATTTACCATTCAATGGAGCAACAAACTAAATACAATAACTACACCTCAGTCGCAAACATACTGAGGTCTACTATAAAAAAATTTATTTCTTCAATTATTGAACAAATACAACATACACTAACAAGTCACAAAGAGTGCTATAATTGAAATAGCGAAAACTAACACACATATATATATATACACATCACTTACACCAACAAAGTTTCACTTGGTGTAGGAGATGATCTATGGCCTGACTTATCCGCGGCCTCCGGTGGTGGTGGAGGCGGCGGAGCAGGCCTCAGTGCAGAAACAGCCATTGGCCACATTTCTACACCTAAAGTGGCTATTTCTGTAAAGCTATTTTGCAAAATAGCCACTTCTTGTATAACAAGAAATGCTAAGATATATATTACTAGCATCCTCATTTTTCTTCTTAAAACCTTATTATTATTATTATTGATGGAAATTTTAGGATAACTATTTTTAATTCGTTAGTATTTATAGTGTGTATGGCTTGGTAGGGGCCATGCATTTGATTAGTCAATAATGTTGAAAAAAACAACATCAAAGATAATTTGGAAATTTCCTTATCTATTTCACAAAAAAGAGAGAGGGTATTTTCGATGGACATTCCTATCATAAATATGAGATTTCTAATGAATTAATTTTCATTTTCATTAGATAATTTGAGTTTTTTTAGTAGTGATAACGAAAATCCTCTTCCTTAGGATAACAATGGTGTGGGGCGGTTATAATTATACAAGTTCACCCTTAGCATATGTTTGCGATAAAAAAATTATTTTTAAAAATAAGTTTATTTTTTTATTTATTTTCAGGTGCTCGATAAATAAACAAATATATTATCGTGAAATATTTTATATAATATAGACAAACACTATTGGGATGTAGAGAGTGGGAGTGGTGGGGATGGGATATTGTGTTGGAAGGATGGGAGGAGACAATTCATGTGTAATTGCTATTTATAAAACTCAGTCATTAGGGAATTAAGCTAATTTTTATCATTTTAAAAAAATTGTTTTCCTATAAAAATATTTTTTAAAAATCTTGACCAACCAAACATTTAAAAAATAAAAAAACATATTTGATACGAAAAAAAATATATTTTCCTAAAAGGGGAGGTGGAGGCCGGGAAGATAGTGAGTAGGAGCCAGTGGTGGGTTCGGGGGCTGGGGTTAGAGGTCGATGGTCGATGACTTCTATGGGTGGATTAGGTGGTGGTCATGACTCATGAGGTTTAAAGAGAGTTTTGAAAAATATTTTAATTTCCTTATTTTATGTAGGGAAGTCATTTCGTTAATATTTTACTCGGAAATTTCAATTAATCCATCCCGTCACCATCTTATTCTCTCTTGAATCTCAAGTAACAACTTTTCTTTGCCCTTCACCTCCACGTTTTGAGAAAGATTAGTCTTCCATTCACATTAGTTTTGAATAATTTTATTTTGAATGTATTATATGATGGTCTATTTTTTCTTTTCCAAAGGACCTACTTATTGAAGGACTAATATAAAGAGTCAAATTCAACAAGCACAATGCCAAATACTTCATTGCCATATTGGAAAAGGCATAATACATAAATATGTTTTTTAACTTAGTCGTAATTGACACTTGGCCCGTCAACTTTGGATGTGTATAAGTTGGCATAAGTTGAACGGCATTGATATATCAATCGAGGTCACGTTAAAAAACACGTTTATATATTATGCCATTTCTATATATAAAATTCATAGCATCATGGACTAAAGAATAGTACTCATAGAATTACCACATCATAGAATTAAAGTCATATTTGGATCATATCTTGTAAATACTCCATTTTCTTTGATGTTTTTTTTATTTGACTAATTCAAGGCCTCCTAACTAAACATATATATCTATAAATTCTAACAAAGAAAATAAAGAACATAAGAAAGAAACCCTAAATTAAAGAAATGAAGATGAATTTAACTTTTATCATTGCATTACTAGCTATACAAGAAGTGTCCATTTTTCACAATAGATGTATACACAAAGGCTCTATAGGTATAGGAATGTGGCTGTTCCTGCCCAGAAGAGACCAAAACCACCATCTCCACCACCACCAAAGGGCGGGCCAATAGTTGGCCAACGAGATACACTACAACAAATATGATATATAGCTACGAAATTATTAACTACGACATCAAATTCGTCACTAATTGTTCGCTTTTAGTGACAAAATTTACTTTTCATGCTTAAATATATGAGACACATACTTTTAGTGACGAAACTTAAAAATCCGTAGCAAGGTTTAGTCCACTAATGTTTCCCACCAAAAATTAATTGGCGCTATTTGATAAGTAGTGTTAGTCACGAATTTAAAGTTATCGGTACACAATTATTTCGTCACTAATAATGTAATTAATTAATGACAAATTATTTTTTGTCTTAAAATTTATTAATTTTTGGACACAAAAGAATTTCATCTAAAAAAATATGTTGTTACAATATCGACAAATTAGAGTTCGTAGTTAAATATTATAAGTTTTAGATATAAAAATTCAGATTTAATTATGACATTTATTTTGGTCACTAATAATATAAATAATTGGTGACAAAGATTTTATTGTCTCTAATCAATCTGTGATTTAGTGACAACAAAAAAATTGTCACCAAATATGTAAGGTGTTAAATAACGACGACATAAATCTTGTAGTGAATAATTCAACTATTTGCTACAAAAAAATTCATAGCTAAATACAATTTTGTTTTGCTACAATTGTTCATAATTACAAGTGACAACTTACAAAAAGAATATTACAAGTGCTTCATAAAAAATAGACAGAGTTCATTCGTTATTTGGCGAGGGAAAATATTAAAACCAACGAATTGGGCCGATTTTGTAAAAATGAAAAAAATCAATTCATTAATTTTCTTAAATTACGCAATTATAAAATGCATCATTTGAAAAATACAATCTAGGTTATAAGTATCGTGAGTGGGGTATGGTTCTACCACTAAATCGCTAATATTTATTGGTTTAACACTTTTGTTTTTTATTTGATACACTTTCATCGATAAAGACGATAAAAAAAATAATTTCTCAAGTCTTGATGCTAATTTCTATCCTCCTCGTTTTTCTTCTTAAAATTTATTATTATTATTGGAGATTTTAGGATGGTTGTATATTATATTTTTTCATTTGTTAGAATTTATAGTGTGTATGGCTTGGTAGGCGGCATGCATTTCATAAGTCAAAAATGTGGAAAGAATAAACATCAAAGAAATTTTGGAAATTTCCTAAAGGACCTATCAATTTCAGCCTTCTTGGGTATTCTCGATGAACATTTCTATTGGAGTACGGAATTAAAGAGTGGGAGTGGTGCTGATGAGCCAATAATTAATGTGTAATGCGGTTTATATGAAACTTGTTTTTCTTTATCTAATTTAATAGGAGAAGTCATTTGTATCATTATTAACAAATTTGTTTTCTTGAGAAATTCAAAAATCTTGACCAACTAAACTTGAAAAAGTTGAAAAGTATTTTCCTTTGTACCAAATAACACTTATTTGGTTTGAAGGAAAATATTTTCCACAAAATCAAAGATTTTTTCGGAAAATAACTTATTTTCTTTGGTTATAACTTATAAGCAAGGACAATATTTTATCCCAAGAACATTTTGATACAATCTGCATAAATATTATGATACTGAATCACCTTTAACACATACCCAAAACCTTTTCCTGACCCAAGACCTGACCTAACCTTAAGCCCAACACTGACTCGTAACATGACCTTGACCCTGATTCCGACTTCGAAAATTAGTCCACAACCTAATCTTCGCCTAACCAAACTTGGGACCTGACAACTGACTTTAATCATGAACCGGGACTTGGTGCCTACTAATTGGTACATAACCTTAATCTCAATTGAGGTTGGCGATCCAACCCTGAACCAAGACTCGATTCTAACTTTGAGTCAAGATCCAACGCTGACCCAAGACACGACTTTGACACAGTGATGAGGTTGTGGCGGGTCCTAGGTCACATTTGGGGATTAGATTCTAATTAGGGTTAGGTCTTTGATCAGGGTTTCAAGTCAAGGTCATGGTCTCTGATTGGTGTTAGAGCTGAGAGTTAGGCTCAAATTAGGGTCGAGTAGAGGTTTTGGGTTGAGACCGCGGGGAGTTGGGTCCTGGTCCAGGCCCCCATCTTGGGGTCAAAGTCAGGATTGGGAGTCGATCGATGGCCTACGTACGGTGTCTGGGTAGATAATTAAGTGGTGATGGAGAGTTTAGGAAAATGATTTTCTTACTTTACGTATTTATTTCATAAATATTTTCCGAATATTTATGCCAATCAAATATATAAAAAAAATGAAATCCTTCATACCAAACACACCCAACAAAAATTCAACACGCCTCATGACCATCCTACTTAGCTTAATTTTCTCTTGGTCCTCAAGTAACAACTTTTCTTTGCCCTTCAATTTACATGTGATGAATTTATTGATTGTTTATTCACATTAATAGTTTTGACTAATTTCCCTTTAAAATATGTTATAGGATAATCTTTTTAGCCCCCCCCCCCCCAAGGGCTAATAAAGACTTTAAACACAACAAGCATAATTAATGCCAACGACTTCATTGCATCCGACTAAAGATTAATACTCCCTTCGTACATATAAGTATTGTTTTAGTTTATTTTACGTCCATTAAAAAATAGTTACTTGTGCTCCAAGAGTGAATATTAAAGAGGAAAAGACCCATTAATTTGAGGGTTGATTTTGATCTAGCTAGACACGCCTTAGAATATATATTTTTTATCTTGATTTATGTGACACAAATCAGATTTCTTAATTTTAATCCTGAATTCAGACAAAGAATCTTAGAGTTTTAAAAAATAAGAATAAGATATTTGAAATAAGAAGTTGAATGATAAGTCATAATAATTAACAATTCAAAATATTTTTTTAAAATATAAAAAATCACGATAAAAGAAAAACTCGTTTAATTAAATTTGAACTATGAGAGTAGAATAGTCTTGCATATGTTAGGAGTTGTTGAGCGAGTAATCAAGAACAATAAACTATATACATCTTTTCCAAAAAGATGTATTAAATGAGTTGGGAATCGAAGAATTGTGTTATGGTACATTACAAATGTTCTATTAGTTACGTTATACGCCTCCTTTTATAGAACATCATGAGTATATAACACAAAAAACGATAAATGAAAGGAAAATTTACATAAATTTCACTAGTTTAAGAGCAAATTACTTAGATAAACTCTAGTTTGCAATATACGTATCTTACTGGATTTTGGCTGGTGCGTCTAGATTCATTCAGATACGTCCAGATACATGTATCTCACAATATATCATGAGGTCAAAATTGTTCTGAATACATTGTATCAAAGTGGTTTCTCATGTATTTGAGATACATAACAAATCTCACTCGCCTCTCTCCCATCTCACTCGCCACTCTCCTATGTATATGGTATCCCGATACATGCGAATCACACCAGATACATGTATATAGTGTGTATCTAGTGTTATTCACATGTATCTGAGATACATACCAAAATCTCACTTGCCTCCCTCCCGATCTCACTCGCCTCTCTCTCTATTTTAATGTATATATATGGTAGCAAAAATACATGTATATATTAGTGTATTTCTTTTCAATATATAGTAGGAAACTGTTAATTAGTGGTAAGATACGTAATATTTTAAATATATAGGTATAATAATATATATGATAGTGAAGTACGTCTAATTAGGTAGGTTATCTCGTAGTACTCCAAGATTTCCTTGCTAGAAGAAATTGCCTTGCAAATTGTATTAGAAAATCTAAATTTCCTAAATGTAGAAAAAATTGACATGCTAATGAATTTAAAATGATAATGTTCAATGAAGTTGGTAATTGATTAAGTCCTTTTGAAATTTCATGAACTTTTCCCATAACATAAAATCCCCCTGAACTTGGCACGAAAACTCACTTTAGTACTTAAACTACACGGGTGTTTATATACCCCCCTTAACATCTTTTAAGTGATTAAAACACCCCCTAAGGGATGATGTGGCAGAGAGAGTGAGTGCACTTTCCTGAAAGTGCGTGAAAAAGAGAAAAAAAAAACTGAATTTTTAAAGCCTTACACATGGCTTTTTTTATTTGGTCAATATATAACAAATTATTTAAATAGTTTTTTTTATATATATTAAATCTTTAAAATATGTAAATTTTCTTATTAAGAGGTAAATGAAATTAGT
>JAJOOO010011802.1:0-23615 GCA_029582685.1 Solanum piurae | reverse complement strand
TAGACCTAGGGTTTCTTGAATGTTAGAATTATTGGGTTCTTAGCTGTTAGAATGATCCAAATCATATTAGTATGTTAATATTCAGTTTATTGCATGAAATCTAGAACCCTAGCTATGTATTTCTTTAGTTCTTGAATTACACATGCTAGGTCAGATATTTCAGTATTCAGTTATACATGCCTCAGTTTATGAATGCATCATTATCAGATTAATTGTTGCATTCTCAGATTTTCATGTCCCGTTTTGAGATATCCAGTAATACCGAGTTGGACTAGGGTTCAGGGTATCCATATAGTCCCAAAACTACGAGCCATGTAGGTGTAAGTCCCTTCTGTGGGCAACACCAGTTTAGTGATCACTCCAGTCATGCCTGTATACCTTTGGCCGGGTATATTGGGTCCTCTCGATGGGGCGTATACATCGGACTCCACATTTAGCTCATGTTGTTTTATGTCGGTTATTAGTAGCTCCCACAGTTCAGTCAGGCTCTATTGCATTGACCACATTTATAGTTCATTCAGTATTCAGTTAGCATGTTATAAATTGGTCACTGCATTCTGTTATCTCAGCATTCAGTATTTATATCATGATCAGATTATGTCATTGCTTATTTGCTTCGTTCAGTTATGATGTTACTCCAGCTTTATTCTATCCTGCATGCTCAGTACCTTTCAAGTACTGACGCATACGTGCGCTACATCTTCTCATTATGTAGGTTCAGGTTCTCAGCATCCAGATCACGCTTAGATCGATTCCCGATCTTCAGTTCAGCAGCATCAGTGGTGAGTCCTCATTCTTCGAGGACCAGTGACATGTTTATCTTTATCTCTTTCAGTCTTTTAGTTTCAGTTTTTCTAAATCTAGTTGGGGCATGTCCCAACAGTTCTAGTCAGTTTAGAGGCTTATTTCAGACATAGTTAGATTCATCTTAGTATTGAGTTAATATCTTCTTTGTATTAAACACGTCAGTTATCATTTATCTCAGTAATAGTATATGGGTATTTCCTATCTTTTCATTATAAATTATGATTTAGCTTCCGTATCAGTTTATTATCTTTAGTATGCTCATGATCATGCCAACAGGGTTAACTTGGGATCACTTGTGATCCTAGGTCCCGTGTCCGCATCTCGGGGGTAGTCTCGGGGCGTGCCAGTTTTCACCCTCGCACTAATCGACATTAGACTATTAGATAGTATCACACTAAATCTATGTTGATAATTCTTTTCTTATTAACTACCTCCTTGGTCCGGCAAGTAGCAACAAGGTGAGTTCTAACATTTGCAACCGCTAAAAAGATTTCTAAACGAAAGATTTATCAATGCATGCAATAACACTAGTCAAGAATTACTTAGTTACTATTGATAGTTTGTAAATCGCTCATGGTTCCCACAACCCTAGTTGTGGATTTAGTTACTAGAGAGAACACAATTTATAGTTGTATAAGAAGAATTCATGAACTTACTATTAGAGTAGAAGGAATCCAAAAAACCAAGTTGAATTTCAAAGTAAAAATCTTCAAAATGAACTTAGGAAATCAATAATTGCTCAAGTTGCAAAAAATTCAAATACCAAGCCAAAAACTAGAACTAAAGTAATAAAGACTAACCCCTAAAATCAAGGTTTACATGCCCTCTATATAGAAAAATAAGTCCTAACTAAAAAGGAAATGAAATAAGGAAATAATGTCTCAAGACGCATCTTCGATCTACGACACTGACCTACGGACCGTGGATTGACCTACGGTCCGTAGGTCCCTTCCGTGACTAAGGTTTAGGCAAATTTTTAGCTTTCAAAGCATCATCATCTTTGATGCAAATGACGGATCAACAGTACGGACCGTGGTTTAATCAACGGTCTGTAGATCCTCCTCCGTAGCTCCACACTTTGAATCTTCAAAATCAGGTACTGAAACCCCTTGTATGAATCATTTGACGGAGCAACAATACGGTCCATAGATCAATCTACGGTCCGTCGATTGCAACCGTGGTTCCACACTTTGTCAAGAATTTCATGATCTCCTTGAATGCCTTGCCTGCCCATCTACAACACACATCTACGGAGCATGAATGGACCTACGGTCCATGGATCACCTCCGTAGATGCCCTTTGTCTGCACATCCTTCAACTATGTCTCTCAGTTTCCACGTCTGAACATATTTCCTGCAAACATGATAAAAATACATAAAAACCAATACAAAATGGCCCTAGACACACACAACTGTTAATTGAAATGTATTAAAAATACCAAAAACTCACGGTATATCAACACCCTCGACTTAAATTCATTGTTTGTCCTCAAGCGACGCACTATGACTTTAAATGACACTTGTAAAGAAGCAAGCAATTCAAGCACAAGCAATCACATGGCTCTCTACCCCGACTCTCTTCTCGAGTGCAAATATTTTCTCTCAGACTTAACAAGATAACTTGTGCTGATCAAAACACGACAAAGATCAACCACTCAACACACAACATACACTGTTTTACTATCACCAAGGTACCGACTTTCCGACAATGTAACTAGTGCCCTTACTTCAAATGAAATCCTTTTTCACACAATGAATATGATTTTGAGTACAATGATTCATTCAAAACTCACACTCAGAAGTAACTTCAAGTACAGTTAGTGCTCAATACCATAGGCTTGCCCTTATTTTCACTGCTTAGCCTCTCCAAACAAGTTGCTAGGATCACTATAGGACTTTCTTGGCTTGTAACGTAGGCTCAGGGTCAGGTGTGGTACATTTGGATACTCTTTAGTGACTTTCTGCTCTAATTGACATTACATTAGGCTTTCGACCTCTTTTTGCCCTATTCTTGACATCCTACCGTTTTACCTTTTTTCCCTTGATTCTATTCAATCATGGATGTGACTTTAGACTTTGTAGCTCTTTTTTTCACTTTTTTTTTCTTTTATTTCTTTCAACACTTTTTCTTTTGCTTCTTTTGCACAAAGTCACATCCTTTTTCATACGTTTTCTCTTTTCAACACTAAACTCTTTTCATACCCCATTTTTTTCATTTGGTTTCCTTTTTCATAGCCACCCTCAACTTATGCATTTTGCATTAGTTGAGGTGCACAATGTCCGATGTCGAACCAGGGCCAAGATCAAGGTAACTTTTGGGCTTAGCCACCCTCAACTTAGGCTTTGGGCCTAAGTCAAGGTGCACATGTCCAAGGAGGGGCCGGGGTCAAGAAAATGTTTTTAAGGAAATGTGAGTTAGGTGAATGAAAAGAATTGGTCAATTTTAGGCTCAAATATTTGGATCAAAAGGGAATAATGCTACCATTTGGTTAGATCATTTTCGGCTTAAGTGGACTAATTTGAACAATAGCCTATGATCACTTCCTAACTTCTAGCCTAGATTATCCTAGCAAGACCAACGGGGCAAGTTTAAGATTGGCACAAAACTGTCTGAATAATCAACCATTCTTACACACTCTTGCAACATAGTTTCATTATCAGATTACCCAGTTCAAGTTGTAGATTAAGTCATGAGATCAAGTTGGTTCTTTATCATGTCATACTCGGAGCCAACACATTCAACTCATTCTACCCTACATATTTTAGCACATGTAACAAATTTTGGACGGGTATCATTTTTCATTCTTTACTTATGCCATCATGCTTCATTCTTTCTCATGCTTCTACACATACAATCCTAACACATGCCAGTTCAACAGAAATCAAAACATTCTCTTGGGGGAAAAGAACACAGGCAAGAAAACCCCAAGAGAGGATTATGAGTTGGGTTACTCAGACTTCACTCTACCACTCATGATCCATTTACCCCACCCCCAAAAAAAATAGCTGCAATTGTCCACAATGCACACAAAAATAGTAAAAAGCAATGGAATGGGTGAAGCAAACCTGTGACGCATAGCGCCGACGAACTATCAGCAAGAGGGTGGGTCCGGTTTCTTAGAGTCCGATGGAACAACACTTGAGTCACCCTCAGTAATGCCCACATAATCTAGCCTAGCACCCTCAGTAGTGCTCTCAATCACTCCAACTGCACCATCAGTGGTGCTCACATCATCCTTCTCAACAGTCAGAAATTCTACAACGGGCACAAAACTAGATGCCCCACCAACACTCTCACGCACCCTCTGTTGGTGCAACTCCTCATCCACTATAGAAGAGTTTCTAGCCTGGTAAGTCTGGTGGCGCTTCCGCTTCGTTGCCCTAGCATAAATTTGTACTGTCTGAAATGCGATTGGAGCATGGCCTCTTTCCACGAGCACGGGTGGGCTCTGGTTGTGCATCTGTAGACTTTCTAAATAGAGCATCGAGTACAGTATCATCAGCCAATACAGTGGGTGCAGACCCTGGCTCATCTGTGGGCATAGAAAGGATGGAATTAACGTCGGCCCAGAGACTGTCCAAATCAGTTCGGATGGAGGAAAAATCTTTGACGGGGGTTGGCCGTGTGAGTACTCTCAACTTGAAGGCATCTAGGCGCTTATGAATGGCCTGAACCTTCTAATCCACCATGGTTGCCATCCTCTTCTCCATCCTAGCCTCGGACTCTGCAATAGACTTCTGCATCCATGGCTTCACATGAAGAAGTATTGTGGCCATCAGCGCCTCCAATTTCTTAACTCCAGCTAACGGCACAACAGAGGCTCCAGAAGGCGGGGTGGCTCTAGATGAGCTGGGAGCCTGACTAGCGGCTTGAGAAGAGAAGGCTGGGGCATCATCAGTGTGGGCTGGAGGGGCAGGCTCATCGTCCTGCATCTGCTCCATAACATCTACTAAATCTGTACCCAATGGTACATTGATCCGCGGCCCTCTGTGAGGTGCTGCCACATTTTCCTCATCCCAAATCAGGCCAATATCTAGGGTCCTCGTTGCCTGTATCAATTTGTCACAATGCCAGATCGGCACTCCAGAGTCCCTGCATAGCTAAAAATTGAGGCACGGAAAAGGGTAAGTAGTGAAGGTCTTGAACGTCCTCTCATGAATCTTTATCAGCAGCATGAGCACGAAGTCAATCTCGAACCCAGCTACTAATGATGCCACCATTACTGCTCTGTCCCATGTTAGTGCTTTGTCGGCCTTTGTGGGCAACATTTTGTTCTGCACCAGCAACCAAAGAAACTTGGCAACCAAACTCAAGGTGGCCTTTCGAATACCCAAACGTGGTGAGTTAACCCACTCCGCACGCTCTCTATCTGTAGCTATGTTCCTGGCCAACCACAGTAAGACAGCCTCCATCTTTTCGGCATTATGCGTGAAGGCTCCACTCCTCACAATATCCCATCTATAGTCAAATTCGGCCGTGTTGAGTGCCGAAGTGTATCAGGGCCAAGGCCGTAGAATAATTGGCTGATGGTGATATGTCATATGTCCATCGGAAAGCCTCGGACCAAAGTAGAAGTGAGAGGGTCCTGGATTGTTGTCTTGGACCTCTTGTTGATCGAACCTCAGAGAGTGGCAGCATAGGAAGCATAGAACTCCCGCACAATCTCCTCGCTATAAGTCTAAGGGTCTCAGGCCATCCAAACACACTTGTGAAGCTGAAAAAGCCGGTGGATGTCAGGAATAGTGTGTAAGCTCCCCGTCAGGACTCTGCGCTCTTCAGTAATAAGCTGGGCTATCTTCTCTTTCTCATTCCGCATTCTGGCTTCCTGGTAGATTTTCCATTGCCCCTCAACACACCATCTATTTGGCTCCTCGGCCACCGGATCAGGGTCATAGTTTTGTGGCACCGGGAATTCTCCCGATCTAGTAGCCTCTTCAGGCGAGGCAGCTTGGCCAGATGAATCTGAGCCTTTGGCGGATCTAGAACCGGAGCCGGAAGCATGGGCAGGCTCAGAGCCGAAAGTAGAATCAGCCTCAGAACCGAAAGAAGAACCAGTCGATGACCCGATCAGTGTGTTCTCCTCATCAGACTGGGAGACAGTGACTACATCGGTGACCACCTGCCGAGATGTATTCCAGGTAGCCCGAGGTATAGTAGGAGATGTCCTCGTGGCCGGTGGAAGATATGCTGGACCCTTTTCCGCGTCCATGTCTTCATCAATCAGCCTAAAAGTAGGCGCCACAGATTTTTATTTGCCCCTTTTAGAATAGGTCATTTGCTTCTTAGGCGCCATGGTACCTGTGGATGTCTAATCAGTACCAAAATAAACTCATAACACACTCAAAAATATTTTAGAACTAAGAACGAACAAAAATGAAAAATAGAAAAAAATTCAGACAGTGGCTTCAGTGGCCACCTACGGTGGGCATCTACGGTCCGTAGGCTAACCTACAGTCCGTGGATCCCCTCTGTAGATCAGGGGTCCCAAAAAGTTGGACTCTGATGGGAACCACAGAAGTGCAAAATGGTCCGTAGACTGATCTACGGACCGTAGTCCACATCCGTGGTTCCACACTTATGCATATTTTATGGTGTGTAGACTCACGGACCTGATCTACAGTCGGTAGATCGATCTACGGTCCGTAGACGGGGTCTAGTGAATCAGATTTATGCCAGGATTTAGGCATCCTTTAAGTTGACCCTAATTTTACCAATTTCAATAATATCACCTAGGCTGATTACAACATTCTAAGGGTTCCGATTACGAAATTCACAGGAATTGCACACAAAACTAGGAACCCTAAGTCGAAACTTGCATTTAGACTCTCATTACACTGGTTTGATACATTATAACGACACACAATCACTATCTATTGTCCCAAGGGTGTTTATAGTTATAGTTTAGCATGCATTTACATACAATCAACTACCTAAGGTCAAGACCTAATTCTGGACTTTCTATAATCAATCAATGAATCAAAATTCAAAGTGCAAGGATCGTCTATTACCTCACAAGCAATGGGACTTAGGTGATTGTATGATGACTCTATGCTTTCAATACCACAACTCGCTCTTTTGTACCAAACCCGGACACCAGACCTCTTGGTGAATTTAGGGGTGAGTGGAAAAAATAAATTCATTGGATATATTGGGGAGAGATGTAGGGTGATTGATGGAGAATTTATGGTAATATGGAGTAATTGTAGTAGTGGGAAGGTTTACAAATGGTTTGGGAGTAAATGGAGGGAAGTGAGAATGATTTGAAAATGGGGGGATTTTATTTATGAGGGGTCCGGGTCGGGTCAGGCAGAACTAGGATTTTGACCCACGAGACCCCATCTACGGTCCGTGGGTTGATCTACGGTCTGTAGATGGGGACCGTAGATAACATCCATACTTGGATAATTTAGAAACCTTACCTGGGATCTACGGACACCATTTACAGTCCGTGGAATGAACCACAGACCGTCGATGGGGTCCGTAGACCTCTGCATCAGACCTTTTTCTACAGATTCTTCTTTTCGCCCCTGCACATGTAGCAACCATTAGCCCTTTCTTTTTACATTTTATGGACACTGTTTAGACACGGACCCTATGCTTGTCTAGCCAACACTAAAACAAAAATAAAACAACCGTGTAAATAAGTATAGAGAAGCAACTAAACAAAGAAAACTACTAAACGGAAAACAAGAACCTATTGTTGGCAAGATTTTACATCTTGGGTTGCCTCCCAAGAAGCGCTTGATTTAACGTTGCGGCACGATGCAGACCTCTTGATTACTCAGACATTATCAAGATAGTAGGCCTCAACACCTTCTTGCACACTTTCCGTGTTTCCCAGATAGATCTTGATCCTTTGACCGTTTACCATAAACCTTGTTCCTTCATTGTTCTCAAGCTCAACCGCTCCATGGGGGAGCACTTTTGTGAGCAAAAATGACCCAGTCCATTTGGACTTGAGTTTTCCCGAAAACAAGCGCAACCTAGATTTAAATAAAAGCACAAGATCACCCACAACAAATTTTCGCTTTTCAATTCTTTGATCATGATACCTCTTCATCTTCTCTTTGTACAAGGCTGAACTGTCATAAGCTTTTAGGCGAAATTCATCAAGCATATTCAAGCCATTCATTCTTTGATCAGATGCGGCGCCCCAATCCCAATTTAGCTTCTTTAGCGCCTACATAGCCTTATGCTCTAACTCGATCGGCAAATGGCAAGACTTCCCATATACAAGTTGGTAAGGATACATACCTATGGGAGTCTTATATGCAGTGCGATAGGCCCATAGAGCATCATCAAGCTTCCTTGACCAATCCGTTCTATTAGCATTCACAGTCTTTGCCAAAATCTGTTTGATCTCTCTGTTGGACACTTCAACTTGCCCACTAGTCTGCGGATGGTAAGGAGTGGCTATATTGTGGTGGACACCATATTTCTCAAGCAGTGCCTTGAACAACTTATTACAAAAGTGGGAACCTCCATCACTGATAATCTCCCTCGGTGTACCAATCTGGAGAAGATATTCTTTTTCAAGAATGCGGTGACACTTTAACTTTCATTGTTGGGGAGTGCAACTGCTTCCACCCACTTTGATACATAATCAACCGCAACAAGAATATACTTCATCCCATGTGAACTCACAAATGGACCCATAAAATCAATGCCCCATGCATCAAACAACTCTATCACCAAGATAGGATTCATCGGAAGCTCTTGCCTCTTTGAAATACCTCATTCTCTTTGGCAACGGTCACAAGACTTGGCAAAATCATGAGCATCTTGGTGGATGGTAGGCCAGTAGTACCCACACTACAAAATCTTATGCGCAGTCTGAATACCACTATGATGCCCACCAACAGGCGATGAATGACGTGCCTCAAGTACACTCAATATCTCAACCTCGGGCACACAGCGATGAATAATCCCATCAGCACAACTCCGATACAAGTAAAGCTCATCCCAAAAGAATTTCTTCACATCATGCCCAAACTTTTTCCTTTGGTGAAAAGACAAATTCGGGGGCACCAAATCGCTTGCCAAATAATTAGCATAGTCTTCGAACCAAGGAATCAGATCATGAGAAACAGCCAATACATGTTCATCTGGAAAAGCATCATTAATTTCAGCTCTATCACCAAGCTTGAGCATCGCTGCTTCCTCTAATCTGGACAAGTGATCGGCAACTTGATTTTCTGTCCCCTTTCTATCCTTCACCACAAAGTCAAACTCTTGCAGTAACAATACCCATCTAATCAACCTCAGTTTTGCATCCTTTTTCGCCATCAAATACCTCAATGCAGAATGGTTAGTATGCACAATGACCTTAGTACCAAGCAAGTAGGATCGAAATTTCGCGAATGCGAAAACAACTGCAAGAAGCTCCTGTTGAGTCACTTTATAGTTGTTTTGAGCCATATTTAGAGCTTTGCTAGCATAGTATATAGGATGAAGAATCTTCTCTCACCTATGTCCCAATACCACACCAAGCGCCACTCCACTTGCATCACACATTACCTTAAATAGTTGTCCCCAATCTGGTGAAATAATGATAGGTGCAGTAACTAACTTCTCATTCAACTCCCCAAATGCTCTCAGACAAGCATCTTCAAACTCAAACTTATACTCCTTTCCAAGAAATTTGCACAATGGATGTGCAATTTTAGGAAATCCTTGATGAACCTCCTATAGAAACCTGCATGCCAAAGAAAACTTCTAACACCTTTAATAGATATAGGTGGTGGAAGCTTTTCTACTACCTCAACTTTCACTTTATCTGCCTCAATACCCTTCTCAAAAATCTGATGACCCAGAACTATCCCTTCTTTCACCATAAAGTGGCATTTTTCCCAATTCAGCACAAGATTGCATTCTTCACACCTTTTAAGCACCTCGGCCAAATGATTCAAGCAACGATTAAAAGAGTCACCTACCACAGAGAAATCATCCATGAACACCTCAATAGTGTCCTCCACCATATCAGAAAATATAGACATCATACAACGCTGGAAGGTGGCGGGAGTATTACACAACCCAAATGGCATTTAGTTGAAAGGGAAAGTCCTATAAGGGCAAGTGAAGGTGGTCTTATCTTGGTCTTTCAAAGCTATAGAAATCTGATTGTAATCCGAATAACCATCAAGAAAACAATACCAACCCTTACCCGCAAGTTGATCCAACATCTAATCCATGAAAGAAATAGGAAAGAGGTCATTTTCTGTCCAAGCATTTAGTTTTCGGTAGTCCATGCAAACTCTCCATCCAGTCAGGGGCCGCATTGGAACAATCTGGTTTCTCTCATTAGGTACCACAGTAATCCCACCTTTCTTGGGCACACACTGAACAGGATACACCCAACTACTATCTGCAATAGGATAAATAACTCCAGCATCCAACCACTTGATGATTTCCTTCTTAACGACCTCTTGCATAGGCGGATTTAGTCTTCTCTGGTGCTCAATACTAGGCTTCTGATCCAGCATGAGTTGAATTTTATGAGAAAAAATACCAGGAGGAATCCCAATAATGTCCGTAATAGTCCACCCAATAGCCCTCTTGAACCTCTTCAACACGAAAACCAATGTCTCAACTTGTGCCGCATTCAAATATGCCACAATGATGACCGGTAAAGTACCATCTCTCCCCAAGAATACATACCTAAAATGTGATGGTAGAGCCTTAAGCTCCAACTTTGGTGCCTCCTCAACAAACGGTCTAGCAGGTGGAGAGTCACGATTCTTCCTGTCTAACTCCAAGTTCTTTGGTTTTGACCGGAATTCAAACCTATCAAGTGCGGCAACCAATTCATCATAGTCTTCAATACCATCACCATCAAAGTTCATCATTACCGCTGCTAGTGCATCAACACCCAACCTCTCTTCAATAGACACCTCATAACCACTCTCTACAATATGTGTCACCACAGATACCTATTTGAGCTCACTACGCTGCTTCATGGACCTAGAGTTATTGAAAGTTGCCTCTTCATTGTTCAATCGGAACTTCATCTGCCCTTTCTCCATATCAACCAAAGTGCGCCCAGTGGCTAGGAATGGTCTCCCAAGGATAATGGGGACCTCAAACTCAACATCACAATCGAGTATCACAAAATCCTTTGGAAAAATAAAAGACTGCACTTTCACTAGTACATCTTGGAGCACACCAATGGGCTTCTTCACAATTCTGTCGGCCATAAGCAGTCGCATCGCAGTCATTTTTGGATCCTCGAAACCCAACTTCTTGTAAATAGACAATGGCATCAGATTGATGCTAGCACCCTAATCGGACAATGCCTTTGCAAATTGTAGCAACCCAATGGTACAGGGAATAGTGAAAGCACCAGGATCCTTCTTATTCCGCACAAGAGACCTTGTAGAAATAGCACTACAATGTTGCAACTGATCATTATTTTCAAAACTCACGGCCCACTTTTTAGTTACCAAGTCCTTCATAAAGTTTGCATACCCAGGCATTTTCTCCAAAGCTTCTATCAATGGCATATTGATGGAAAGTTGCTTCAACATACTAATAAACATGTGGTATTTGCCTTCTTCAGTCTTCTTCACTAACCTCTGTGGGAAAGGAGGTGGAGGTCTAAGCATGGGGACAATTTTTTGAGTTATTTCCGCTTCCTTCTCTATTGCATTCTCGGGCTCTTCATTTACCTCAATCACATCATCATCTTTACTAACCTCAACTTCAACCCTAGACTGCATTGGTGGATCAATGGTTTGCTTACCCCCTCGAGTAGTGACTGCCATACAATCCCCATCATTCTTTGGATTTTGGATGGTGCTGCTAGGAAGTGTGCCAGGTTAATGTGGATTTACTGTAATAGACAAATGTGTCATCTGTAGCTCAATATGCTTGATCGACACTGCATGGGAATCAACTTTTTTACCAATACCAGACAAGTCATTTTGCATCTCCTTCACATTCTCATCAGTCGCATCAAACCTCTTCATCATTTTCTGCATCATATCCTCAATACGTGACTTATTACCTCCAGCTTCCCTCTTACCCGATTCTCGATTTTGAGGAGGGACATAAGGCCCAACCCGATCATTTCTTTTGCCATAGTTGTTCCGGTTGTAGTTGTTGTCACGATTGTAGTTCCCATCCCGGACATATTGACCCTCTAGGTTGTAGTTGCCATAGTTTCGACCTTTGTTTCCTTGACCTTGGCGCCAATTATCTGTATTGGAACCTTGGGTGTTTGCTCAAAAAAACCCCGTCTGATCATTCACCGCATAAGTATCCTCTTTATAGTAACACTCCTCAACTGGTGATCGATTCCTAGTCAAATAATTCACAGCATTTACCTTCTCCGCACCTCCGTTTACATGCTTCAACACCAACCCTAGTTCGGTCCTCATCTGAGCCATCTCCTCACGTATCTCATCTGCAGACTGGTTTTTTGTAGCTTGAATGGCGAATGTGTTCCTCTCTGTATCCGACCTTCTAGTGCTCCAAGATTTATTATTTCAAGAGATCTTCTCCAGTTTCTCCATAATCTGCTCAAAAGTGCACTCACCATCTGAACCTCCAGCGATAGTGTCAAGCACTGCCTTACTGTTGTCATCTTGACCTCGGTAAAAATACTTCTTTAGCGACTCATCATCAATACAGTGATTTGGAACACCCTTTATGAAAGCAATGAACCTGTCCCAAGAACTACTCACAGACTCTCCAGGTAGAGCTACAACATTGTTGAGTTTATCTTTATGGTTCAACTTCTTAGACACTGAAAATAATCTTGCTAGGAACATATAATTCAGTTATCCCCATGTGTAGATTGAGTTATAAGGAAGATTATTAAACCACACAGAAGCATCGCCGGTCAATGATAGAGGGAATACTCGCAATCCAATGACATCCATGTCCAAGTCCGGTGGACCCACATAACTTTTGCAAACACTCCCTAGATTGGTTATATGAGCATGTGTATCTTTCGATTCCAAACCAGCAAACAAGCCCCTCACTGTAAGCATCTGCATCAAACTGCTAGCCACCACAAATGTATGCCCCGAAGGTAGAGGGGGTAGGACAAAAGGTCCTTCAGATTCAGCGGCATTAAAGTTGACCCTATAGTTATCACGCGGTCTTGGTCCTGGTGGATCTTGTACCCTCCTGCGTCTCTCAGTAAATTCTCAATTTGAACCTGATTATTCTCATCACCAACCCTCAGAGGCTGCAACGCAACACCATCACCTAACTCTCTTCCGATAGGATTGACTTGAATTCCTTGATTATTCAATCTCCGCAAACTTTAGTTCAGTTCATGGATCGTAAGGAGTAAGTGGTTCACCTTGGCTCCGTGTATTTGCATACACTTGAGTAGGAACCTGAGAGAAATAAAAACAAAAGAAAAAGTAAAATTAGGAAATATTTGACTAAAGTTCAATAATGTAGTTAAATTGAATCTAAAAGCCAAATTTCCCGGCAGCAGTGCCAAAATTCGATACGCACAAATTACATCTCCCTAAAGAAGTATAAGAGATCGTTATCAAGTAAAGAACCCAACTTGTAGGTTGGGGTCGATCCCACGAGGAATATGGTTTAGACTTAAACTTAACTGACGATTATATTCGTTTAGTCAATGTATTTCCAAAAACAAGTAATTAAAGGAGGGGAATTTGTGAAACAAATTCAGGAAATTATGTAAGTATTCAGTGAGCAAGATTCAAACATTAGTTGTTATTAAGATGAGAAAGTAACTAGGGTGTACGTGTTCCCCACTAGCTCATAATGCGGTAATCCTAGTAATAGCAATCATTTCCTAATGTATTACATGCAAAGTGATAAGTTAGGTATCTCTAAATCCTTGGTCCGGTATCTAGATAATTTCACCCCGTACCTTCGTCCGGCTACATGTGTATAATTTACTAACCCTTAACGTTACCTCATATTAGACATCACATCGATGTATGGCTTAGTTTTCACCCTCGCACCAATCGAAATTAGACTATTAGATAGTATCACACCAAATCTATGTTGATAATTCTTTTCTTATTAACTACCTCCTTGGTCCAGCAAGTAGCAACAAGACGAGTTCTAACATTTGCAACCGCTAAAAAGACTTATAAATGAAAGAATTATCAATGCATGGAATAACACTATTCAAGAATTACTTAGTTACTATTCATACTTTGTTAATCGCTCATGGTTCCCACAACCCTAGTTGTGGATTTAGTTACTCATGCTAGATAGAACACAATTCATAGTTGTATAAGAAGAATTCATAAACTTACTATTAGAGTAGAAGAAATTGAAAAACCCAACTTGATTTGTAAAGTAAAAATCTTCAAAACGAACTTTGGAAATCAAGAATTGCTCAAGTTGCAAAAACTAATCTCCCAAGCCAAAAATTAGAACTAAAGTAATAAAGCCTAACACCTAAAATCGAGGTTTACATGCCCTATATATAGAAAAATAAGTCCTAACTAAAAAGGAAACAAAATAAGGAAATAATTTTTCAGGACGCGTCTTCGATCTACGACACTGACCTGCGGACTGTGGATTGACCTACGGTCCGTAGGTCCCTTTCGTGACTCAGGACTTAGGCAAATTTTCATCTTCCAAAACATCATCATCCCTGATGCAAACAACGAATCAACAGTACGGACCGTAGTTTGATCAACGGTCCGTAGATCCTCCTCCGTAGCTCCACACTTGGAATCTTCAAAATCAGGTACTGGAACCCCTTCTATGAATCATTTGACGGAGCAACAGTACGGTTCATAGATTAATCTACGGTCCGTCGATTGCAACTGTGGTTCCACACTTGGTAAAGAATTCTCTGATCTCCTTTAATGCCTTGTCTGCCCATCTACGACACCCATCTACGGAGCGTAAATGGACCTGCAGTCTGTGGATCACCTCCGTAGATGCCCTTTTTCTGCACGTCCTTCATTTGTGTCTCTCAGTTTTCATGTCTGAACATATTTCCTGCAAACATGATAAAAATACATAAAAACCAATACAAAATGGCCCTAGACACACACAACTCTTAAGTGAAATGTATTAAAAATACCATAAACTCACGGTATATCAACCACTCCCCGGCAGCGGCGCCACTTTGATTTCACGTATTAGGACACTACTTGTATTTCATGTGCCAACGATCATGACTAATAACATAACCAAACTAGTGAGTTGGGGTCGAGTCTTAAGGGAGCGGTTGGTAATTGAGAATCAATAGAAAAACATAAATGTGATCAAGTCAATTATAGCTATAAACATTTACAAAGAAAAACATGATAAATTAAAGGGTAATACAAGTGTCAAGTATTAAAAGGGGGTTTTGTAATCAATTATCAACTAAAATGACAACTAAAATTGAAAATACAAATATGGAGACGGGACTTTTGGGATATGATAGGATTATGGGCTAAGGTAAACAACCAGGTAATTTCTATTGATAGTAAATCAATTTAAATTGGTAACTAAGCTAGACTATAGTGGGGGTAAACTTTCTCTCGAACACCAATAAGCGGCAATGAAGCACAATATTCACCCTAGTCCTTTCACTCTCTTGAGCTGAATGTGTGGGAGAGGATTTAGGGTTCACTCTCTCTAGCTGAACCCACGACAACCCAATAACCACATACCATCGATTTAGTAGTTTTGGTTTTAAAACCTCTCTCGACCAAGCCAAAAACACCAAGCTAAAATTGTATTTGTAACTACAATCCCATTAAATTCAAACACAACCACTGAACGAAATCACCTTTAAACAACAAATGAGCTATAAATTAGTAATACCCAGCAGTAAATTCAACCCATATTCACATAATCACACCACAAGAATTGGTGTTTTAGTTAGACATAGTAAAGAGATAGAAATCGATACCGAAGAGTGTTTCCATCAAGTGGGTACGATTGATATGGTCTTTACACATGTCTAAGATGAAGAATCTTCAATACCCACTTCCAATTTCTTCATAATGGGGATTTCCAAAATCTCCAAAGCTAAGGGAAAAATGCCTCCCAAAAACTAAGTTCTAAACTGAGTAATTCTAAAATTTCATAAATTGGTTGCCTACTAAACTAAAAATTCAAACAAGTATTTATAGTTGTCAAAAAGTGTGTTGTGAAGGTCCACTCGGTGCAATTAGTCGGGATCGCCGATCCACTCGTTGATCTTCCCTTTGGTCTGGTTCATCACCTTTTTACATTGGCCTTTAGCAAATTTAAGTTCTGTAACTTTGGGCGATATAGCACTGCATCGCGAAACTGTCCGGCCACTCGCCGACCGCTCCTCTCTCTAGCCGACTTGATATTCTCCTTCAGGGCTTGGCACACTGCAACATTAGGCAAGACCAAGGCCATTCGGCGACTCGCCCAATGGTTTAGGCGATCCTCTAGCCTTCTTTTCTTCGTTCATTTAGTTGCGTTGTTCCTTTTTGCTCAATAGTGTCCATGCTTTGTCCCTAAGTTCAAATACCTGAAATTCAAGGATTCATATCAGTTATTGAGATAAAATATGCATTCAAGGACACTAAATCTATAAAAATTAAGCCCTAAATGAGCCCAAATCATGGACTCATCATGCTCCAGTTCTCTTTGTCGTAAGAAAGATAGTTCTTTGAGAATATGCATTGATTATTGACAGTTAAAAAAGGTCACTACCAAGAATAAATATCTCATCCAAAGGATTGATCACTTGCTTGATCAACTTCAAGGAGCTAGTTTCTTTTCCAAGATTGACCTTAGATATGGCTATCATTAGCTTAAAGTCTGAAGATGGCCTTCCGGACTCTGTATGGTCATTATGAATTTTTGGTTTGGACTAACGAAATCTCTTGCCACTTTTATGGAATTAATGAACATAGTGTTCAAGAAGTATTTTGATATATTTGTCATTGTGTTTATCGATTACATCTTGATCCATTCTCAGAGCAAGGATGAACATGCTGATTATTTGAGAATTGTCTTGCAAATTCTGAAGAACCATCAATTATTTTCCAAGTTTAGCAAGTGTGAATTATAGTTGAAGTTCGTAACATTTCATGGTCATATAGTATTAGGAGAAGGTATTCATGTTGATCCTAAGAAGACTAAGGCATTTATAAACTATGCTAGACCTTCCCCCTCAATTATTAGGATTTTTTTAGGTTTAGTTGGTTACTATAGACGGTTTGTGGAAGAATTACCTACCATTTCTTCTCTTTTGGCTACATTGACTTAGAAAAAAAATTAAATTTTAGCTGTCCGATACTTGTGGCTACTTGGAGAGACTATCTTGGTGGTGTTTCATGTGGATGTGTTCACCAATCAGAGGAGCCTTCACTATGTGTTTAGGGAAAATGATTTGAATCTTCACCAAAGAAGGTGGGTTGAATTGTTGAAGGATTATGACATGAATATACTTTGCCATTGGAGTAAGGCAAATATTGTTGCTGATGTTCTTAGTAGATTGTCCATGAACAGTATTGCTCATTTTGATGATGAGAAAAAGGAGTTGGTTCATGATCTGCATAGATTAGCTCATTTGGGAGTTCATTTGGTCGATTTAGAGGTTTGTGAAGTCATTATCTGAAATAGGTTAGAATTTATTCTTATGTTGGATGTTAAGGCTAAACATGATAAGTATCTAATTTATGTTGAGTTGAATAAAGTTGTTCTCAAAAAAGCTATTGAGGCTTTCTCCCAATGAGGAGATGATATGCTTCGTTACCAAGTTGTTTGTGTGTTCCAAATGTTGACAAGTTGAAGTAACACATACTCTGTTAAGCTCATAGTTCTCGGTATTCTATTCACTTAGGATCTACTAAGATATACCATGATCTATGAGAAGTCTAGTGGTGGAATGGGATGAAAAAGGATATTGCAGAATTTGTGACTAAGTTCTGAATCATCAACAAGTAAAAGTTAAGCATCAGAAACCAAATGGTAAGACTGAGGTTACTAGCATTCCTACTTGGAAGTAGGAAGATTTTCATATGTCCTTCATTACATGTTTACCTCGTACACGTCGTCATGATGATTCTATTTGGATTATTATAGACCAATGAATAAGTTGATGCATTTTCTTCCAACTAGGACATCCTATTCAACCAAGGATTATGTTATACTATACGTTCAATAAATGGTTTACTAGAATGGTGTGCCTTTATTCATCATTTCAGATAGAGGTACCCAATTCACTTCTCAATTTTGGAGATCATTTCAGAAAGGTCTTGGTGCTCAAGTTAAAATTAACATATCTTTTCAATAGAGGGAAAATGATCAGCCTGCGTGGACTATTCAAACTTTGGAGGATATGTTGAGAGATTATGTGATTGACTTAAATGTAATTGGGATGAACATTTACCTATTATTGAGTAAGCTTATGGTAATAGTTGTAACTCGAGTATTCGGATGGTTCCATCTTAGGCTCTCTATGGTAGGAGGTGTAGGTCTCGATTGGTTTATTTTAAATTAATCTGTTTTCCTTGCTCGGGCCCGATTTAGTCCTTGAGGATATAGAAAAAGGTTCAACTAATCTGGTATAGGTTAAGAACGACTTCGAGTAGACATAAATCTTATGCGAAGGTGAGGAGGTTAGAGATCTAGTGTTTCATTGATGATTGCGTTTATTAGAAAATATCCACCATGAAGGGTGTTGTGAAGTTTTGTATGAAAGAGAAGCCTAGTCCCTTATGCCCCTACAAAATTTTGTGGCATTTCGATAATGTGGCTTATGAGTTGGATTTGCCTTCAGATTTGACATCAATGCATTCAGTATTTCATGTGTCTCTTTTGAAGAAAGGCATTGTTGACCCGACATAGGTTGTACCTTTAGAAAGAGTTAGTGTGAAAGAATGTCTCTCTTATGAAGAGGTCCATGTCGACATTCTTGATCGTCAGGTTCGTAAGTTGAGAAATAAAGAAGTTTGTTCAATAATGGTCCTTTAGAGTTATCAATTAGATGAGGGTAATACTTGTTAGGCTGAAGCCGAAATGATGTCGAAGTACACCCATTTCTTTCCTTCTGATTCCACTCAACTTGAGGTATTAGTTCCTCCTATGTACTCTTTATATTCATGCGTTTCATCTATTCTCAGGTTTTATATGCATGCATGATTATGAAATAGTTTTTAACTTCATGTTTTAATTACAGAGTTAGTCACTCCTTCAATTTAAATGTTTTATGTAGTTTTGCATTTATGTTTGGATGTTAGATCTTTCCATTCTCTTTCCATGCTATGTTGAATCTTATTCGAGGATGAATGTTCCATGGGGAGATATTGTAACTCCTCGTAAGTGTAAAAGAGTGTGCGTTTAAAAGTGCAAGAGATGTTGTTGAAGTCTGAAACTTTTATAATTCATGAGAGGGGTTCATCAACCATATAGACTTTCACAGCCTATGGAAGCCTCTAATCGAGAGGATCTTAGGATATGAAATCCCAAGTAAAGGACCATATAATCTTGTATGAACCGTGAAGGGATTTACGGCTCGTAGACTGGCCGGTAGACCAATCTTGAGAAAGTTGGTTTTTGGGCGTGACTAGAATAACTAGGTGCACGACTCATGGATGAGGCCACAGACTGTGGATGGGTCCATAGACCACACCACTGAGATTTAGTTCCTTGGGCCTAAGGATAATCATGCGGGAGGTTTGTATGACCCGTGTATGGATCCACGGACCTTAGACCTAGCCTTGGATAGGAAGTTCTGAAACTTGGAATTTTCATGATTTGATAGGACAAATGGATCCACGGACCGTTGAAGAAATTATGTTCAGTGGAACATACCCGTGAAGGCTAATTGACAGTCTTTAGTTAGGGTCTTTGGGTCTTTTACTACTCTTTTAACTCTTATACTACGTTATTTTGGGCTTACTGTGAAGACTTTAAAGGGTTTCTAGTCACTCGGCGAACTAGAGATGATTCGCCAAAAGTTACAGAACAAATTCAAGGATTTGGGGTGCAGAAGGGCGATCAAGAAGTACTTTCGGCGATTCGCCGAGTGAACTCGGCTAGTACATACATATCGCCGCAAGTTACAGCACTCAAACTCACAAATTAGAGAATTAAAAGGCAAATAAATGGGACGTTAGGCGAACAGCCGAACCACTTGGCGAGCTCGACCCAGACTGCCGATTAGCCCAACATGCCAGATTTGTACCCTGTACTTCAATATCAAGCCCGCAGCCCACAAACATAAAATCAAACTAACATTCCTATGATTCAACTAAAGCCCACAAGACCCATGCCCATAGGGTACTTAGACTTCCCCCGATTTGGCCAAAATACTCCAATTGACGTCTTTTTCCCTTAAGAATGACATCAACCGCTCTATCATTGGGCAAAATTTGACAATTAGCACAATTCGGGGTTACTCAGACTTCACCCCGCTAGACCCACAAAAATATCAGCACAACCCAACAATTTTAACATTCACAGACACGGGAACTCACTATTTAAGGCCAATTAATCATCACTTCAACTAAATACGCACAAGCAAACTACAACACGATACACAAAACAATATCAAACACATATAACAACTATAAAACGATAATGCATTTGATTACAACCAATTATAAAGCGGGGTTCGGAAAACCAACTTTGAATGTCGAATATTTGAAAAGCTAGGCAGCAAAAAATAAAAAAACCCTCCCCGAGTCGTAAATCAAACACAAAAAGGTACAAAAATTACAATAAGGAATCAAGTAAAAGCGGTTGTGAAAGTTTGGAGGTTGAAAAATATGAAAATGAAGTGATTTTGAATTTAAAACGATTTGGCCTTTTAAAACTCTTCAATTTGCACACGCAAATCGGCGAGCATGACTTACGTCGCCGACCCACTCGGAGATGCGCCGAGTGGTAAGTTAGCCCACCAAGTTATACAAAACTCCTAGCAAACTAGGTGGTCCCAATGGCGATCCAAGTTGGGCTTGCTGACCAGTTCGGTGAGTCTCCAACTGGACTTTTGGCTCGCCTAGTTGCCATTTTCTGAAAATCTCAACTTTTCAACCTCCACATTTCAACACCCGTTATTCAAACAACAGTAATAAAAATATTAAATCCTTTTATTTTCAAGAGTTGCAACATTGCGCTAGTCACGTGGAAGACAACATTCCCCTTAACAGGAGGTAAACATATAGCACCACATACGTCTACAAAATTCTGAATATGCTTATGGGGATCCTCATGAGCTAGCCCTCCATATAATCCTTTCATTTGCAAGAGTTGCACCATTGCGATAGTCACGTGGAAGACAACATTCCCCTCAATAGGAGGTAAACGTATAGCACCAATACCACCCAATTGAATCGATTGGGTCATTGACATCATTCAAATTTTTGATGTTATCGTGGTGGCCAAGTTGGCTACCATTGCATCCGTTCACACTCATCTCGTCCTTTGTTTAACCATAGCCAAAAAAACACAAAACAAGATAAGTTGATTCAACTACAACATAAGAAGATCACAACATAAACTTCAATAAGAGAATTCTAAACACCACTCACCTGCAGCGGTGCCATTTTTTATAAATTCTCAACTACAACCTACCCAATACTAGGTGTAGGCGATCATAATCTAGTATAAAACCCAACGAAAAGTTGGGGTCAAACCCACAGGGAGCGGTACAAGTTTGAATTTAGTTATGAAGTTATAAATGTGGTCTAATTGGTTGTAGAAATAATAATTATCGAAAAAATTTAAATAAATTAAAAAGGGTGATATGAATGTCAAATGGGGGAATTGGTTTGTCCAGTAGACACTAAAACAATTACGAAGACAGGGGAAACAATAAGTATAGAGGAATTCATGAAGATGTGATCAATTATAGACTAATTTCTCTATATGGGTAATTGGAATTTACTAAAAATTGCAGAATCTCAGTGGGTATGCTAGACTAAAGATGCAATAGCTTTCTCTCGAACAACCATTACGATTCAAGCGAGTTCTCTTGAACCTCGAAAAGCTTAACACTATAAACAGCCCAAAACCTTAATTTATCTACTCTCCTGAGCTACATAAGTATAATCGAGTTTAGGATTCGCTCTCTTGAGCTGAACCCACATCAACCAAATAACTACAATTATTAATCGAAAACCTTGGTTCTGAAACCTCTTTATCAAGCAAGCCCAAAATAGTAAATTAGAATTGCATTTGCAACTTCTATTCATAGATTAATACACAACCATTGATTAAACCCACTTTAATTAAGCATTTAAATAAGTAAATAACAATATACATAAGCTAATTAAGCCAATAATCACATTATCAGACCCCAAGAATTTGGGTTTTAGCCACACATCATAAAAAGGAAGAAACAATTACCAATTATGTTACCCATGAACTGGTAATGGTTTCCAAGTCTGTACAATGCTTCAAATCAACTTAATTCAAAAATCCAATCAAAAACTCCTCAAAAGCAAGTCTCAAAATATCTAAATTCTACTATGGAAACTTAGAAAAATTGAATTCAAGATTGGATATGACTTAACTCTATTTGCATACCTTTCTCTTCTTTTAAATTTCAATTTATAGTTTCCCAAATTTGGGCCATCGAGGCCATTAGGCGAAGTAAGTCGAGCATCGTCGACCAAGTCAGTGACACGCCCATTGCTCCATTCCATTCCCGGTTTACCTTGGCTCTTTATCCTCAGGGTTCTGTGACTTCAGGTAATCAGGATCGAGGTCACCGATTTGCTCGGCTCTCCGCCGACTGTTGTTTTCCTTCCCCAAGTAGGTTCATCCGCAAGGCTGGCATGCTAGAACTTTAGGTGAGCTAAAGAGCCACTTAGCGACTTGCCGAGTGGTCTTGGCGATCACCAGGATTGCCTTTCTTCAACTTCTTCAATTTTTTTGCTCCTTTTTTCCTGGTAACATCCTTGCCTTAATCCTTAGCCTACATTGCTAAATGTGGAGTTGATGTTTCCTCCTATGTTTATGCATTGTTTATGATGTTGCATGCTTATTGGGCTGCTAGTCTTGAGTCGTTACCCCTTTAATGTGTTAAAGTGTCATTCGAGGACGAATGTTTCTAAGTGGGGGATAATGTAAATACTTGCAAAATGATAGGTTAAAATAGAGCCTAAACGTGGGGTTAATGTCATGAGTTAAGGGCAGGGGCTAAGGGTTTTGGGTGTAGTCCATGGTTTGGGAACCTAGTCTACCTAAAATTAGTCCTAGCTACTGCCTCCCTAGACCACGAGAGTCTTCACGACCCGTGGTGGTCACCACGAGCCGTGGTGCCACCCGTGGTGGCTAGGCAAAATGCCTTAGTTTGGTGCCAAGTGAAGGCTTCCCTTCACGAGCCACTTCACGATATGTGGTCATGACCACGGGACGTTGTAAGGCTCATGGGGTGGCCTTAACTTGGTGGGAGCGGTGCTTGATTGAGGAGGCTATTGTCCCATAGTCCACGGGCACCACCACGAGTCGTGGTGCCCTAGACGGTCCGTGAAAGTGAACTTGGAGTTCACTTAGGCTCAAGGGAGGCAAGGCAACTTTGCCTAGGTGCTGCCCCCATGACTACGAGCTTCACCACGACTCGTGGTGTGAACCACGGATTGTGGGAGCTTCCGTGGACTTGCCTTGTCCTTGGATGGCTTGGAAAGGATGGGAGGCACACTGCATGAAGGATCACGGGCACCACCACGACCCATGGTTGTAACGACCCGAGAGCACCCCCTAGTCGTTACATGCGTATTCGACCTCTCGGAGGTCTCATACAAGCCTTAGCATTCATTCATCGCATAGATACTAAATAAAACCATAAGTAATTAAAAACTTTCTTCACACACGAAGATTCTTTCATCAAATAACAAGCGGAAGACTTTCTAGACTTTATACATGATGTCTCAAAA